>JAODAL010073849.1:0-14593 GCA_025379985.1 Phyllomedusa bahiana
TATAATGAGGCTTCATTTGGGGTCCACCTGGAAAAACATTATGAGTTCTTGGTCTTTCATTATCCTAGGCCCCCGGACATGGACGAGGAGGGGGTCCTGAGGAGGTAACACACCCCACTGGATACCCCGGTATAGTTCATATTGCCCTTCTGGTGGCAAAGAGAGGCCTGCTGCAGTTTGGCTACCCCCCACCCTCCGGGGTAATAAAATTTAGGGGGACTACCCTACCGGGCTAAAAACCCGGGAAAAAGGGGAAACCCCCCACCAAGGGTCTTCGGAGGTGGAGAACCGTCATAGGTCGCATTACTCCAGATGAAGCTCTATCAGGGTTAAAAATACACGGATTTTTCTGCAGAGGGGGGTGGGGGGCAGGGGGGAAAGACTGAAAAGTTGAAGATTGTAAACGATTTTAGACAGTAACACTCCTCGGGGTTGGAGGAAAGGACGATGGCACGGGGTTTAATATTGTCAATCGGGACTGGTTTATTTCTCTATTTCTTTGGTTTATGCTGTTTATTCTGATATATTTCTTTATTTTAATATTTCATACTCTGAGGGAGCTTGCAGACCTAAGGCCAGGCCAAGATTGTACAACTCATGATTTGTAGATTGTAACATGTCAGAGATTCATGTTGGTTAATTGAAAAATGCAAATAAAATTTGTTTAAAAAAAAAAAGAATAGTGACTGCAGCTCTGGATGTGACTGGAGGAAAAAAATGATTTTAACAGCAAAAATAGTGACTGCAGCTCTGGAGGGGACTGGAGGATAAGTGTTAGGTGCAAAAAATGGCCCCCCCCCCCCCTATTCTGCCCGCTGTCCCTTTTTCCCAAAACCTCTGCGGGGCACATAATATTCCCAATGCCCCCAGGGGAATTTCTGATTGGTCAGGAAGTTTCCGGATTCTTCGCACAAAGGGGGAAATTTAGGAAAACATTGGAAAACCTCCGGGGGCAATGATGACACCTACGGGGCACCCGCAAAAAGGTGCAGCCCCCGGACCCCCAACAGGTGACAGGGGACCAGCTTAAAGGGCCAGCGTCCAGTCTGCTGTAGAATGACTGGCTTCTCTGCTTGCTGTCAGTGAATGAACACTTCCTGCTCCCACAGCTGAGGGCTGTTACAATGTATCAGTGCAGAATTGTCGGCTGCAGTACACTGTGATATTGTGGGGTGCACTGTGATATTATGGGGTGTGCTGTGATATAATGGGGTGCACTGTGATATTGTGGGGTGCACTGTGATATACTGGGGTGCACTGTGATATTATGGGGTGTGCTGTGATATAATGGGATGTGCTGTGATATTGGGGGGTGCACTGTGATATAATGGGATGTGCTGTGATATTGGTGGGTGCACTGTGATATAGTGGGGTGCACTGTGATATAGTGGGGGTGCATGTATATTTATGGGGTGTGCTGTGATATAATGGGGTGCACTGTGATATTGTGGGGTGCACTGTGATATAGTGGGGTGTGCTGTGATATTGGGGGGTGCACTGTGATATAATGGGATGTGCTGTGATATTGGGGGGTGCACTGTGATATAATGGGATGTGCTGTGATATTGGGGGGTGCACTGTGATATAGTGGGGTGCACTGTGATATAGTGGGGTGCACTGTGATATTATGGGGTGCACTGTGATATAATGGGGTGCACTGTGATATTATGGGGTGCACTGTGATATAATGGGGTGCACTGTGATATTATGGGGTGCACTGTGATATAGTGGGGTGCACTGTGATATAGTGGGGTGCACTGTGATATTATGGGGTGCGCTGTGATATTATGGGGAGACATGTGATTATAGTGGGGGGTGGCACGTGCCATCCAATGTACACTTATACCGCTTTTAGCATTGGTTCTCCCCATACAAAGCCCCCACTGAGTCCCTACCACCACTACCAGCTCTGCCTCCATTAGTCATCTCTTCCTGGCCCGTGTTGGATGCAGGTCCCTGGCTCATGGGGAGATTGTCTCATCAGTGATCGGGGATTCCCGGGGTCGGTCATCACCGAGGAGGAAGGGACGATCCCCAGAGACTGCACCAGGAAAGAGGAAGCCAGCGTTCCCAAGGAAAACAGTCATTCCTCAGTCACCCTGATCATGGGCCATTACCCCCTCCAAGACCAAGGACCATCACCC
This sequence comes from Phyllomedusa bahiana, assembly GCA_025379985.1. Lineage (NCBI taxonomy): Eukaryota > Metazoa > Chordata > Amphibia > Anura > Hylidae > Phyllomedusa > Phyllomedusa bahiana. Next base: position 2,145 of record JAODAL010073849.1, read on the forward strand.
CCCCCCCCCAAACATGGACCATCACCCCCCACCAAAACATGACTCATCACCCCCCAAACATGACCATCACCCCACCAAACATGGACCATCACTCCCCACAACATGGACCATCAATCCCCCCCAAACATGGACCATCACCCCCCCAAACATGGACCATCACCCCCCCCCAAACATGGACCATCACCCCCCCAAACATGGACCACCACCCCACCGAAACATGTCATCACCCGCCCCATAACATGGGCCATCCCCACCCCCCAACATGAACCATCACCTCCCCAAAACATGGTATCATCACCCCCCCCCAAACATGGAAACCATCACCCCCACAAACATGGACCATCACCCCCCAAACATTGGACATCACCCCCCCCCCCAAACATGGGACATCACCCCAACCCAAACATGGGACATCCCTCTCCCAAACACATGGACATTCAATCCCCCCAACATGAAATACCAATCACCCCCCCCAAAAATGGGATCATCACCCCCCCCCAAACATGGACATCGCCCCTGACCATAGGTCACCACCGCTCTGACCATGAGCCCATCAATACCTCCTCACCATAGGCAATCACCTCCTGTGACCATGGACCATCACCCTCCTGAATAAGGAAAATCACCTCCCTGACCATGGACCATCACCCCCGACCATCACCCCTCGACCATCACCGCCCGACCATAGGTCACCACTGCACTGACTATGGAAAAATTACCTCCCTGACCATGAGCCCTTCATCCCCCATGACCATAGGAAATCACCTCCCTGTCCATGGGGAATTACCTTCCCAGACCATGGACCTCCTTCTCCCGACCATGGCTCAATCCCCAGAAGCATGGGCCACCACTACTGCCCCTGACCATGGACCAGGAGCTCCTGGATTATCCTGCACCCACCTGATGGCAGAGGCCTTACACATAGAGGTGCAGAGTCCGGTGCAGCCATGAAGCATGGAGGGGGGGGGGACACCTTGGGTATATTATAGGGGGCTGTTACATCCCTTCCTGCACCCGGCCTTATGGCTGCAGCTCCATAATAGATGGCTAGGTCCGGTGCTTCGTGCAGCCATGAAGCATGGGGGCGGGGGGGAAGGCCCTTGGGATTATTATTATAGGGGGCTGTTACTCCCAACCTGCACCCGTGCCTATGGCTGCAGCTCTTACTATAGATGTGCAGGGTTCCGGGTGCAGCCATGAAGCATGCTGGGGGGGGGGGGGAGCCCTGGGGATTAGGTTTTATAGGGGGCTGTACTCCCATCCTGCACCCACCCTATGGCTGCAGCTCCATAAAGATGTGCAGGGTCCGGTTTGCCCAGCCATGAAGCATGGGGGGGGGGGGCAGGGGGGGGGGGCTGGGATTATATTATAGGGGGCTGTACTCCCATCCCGCCACCCGTCCTAATGGCTGCAGCCTTCATACAGATTGTGCAGGGTAGGTGCAGCCCATTGAGCATGGGGGGGGGGGACCTCTGGGTTAATATTATGGGGGCTGTACTCCCATCTGCACCCGCCCTATGGCCTGCAGCTCCATATAGCTGGGCAGGGGTCAGGTGCAGACATGGAAGCATGGGGGGGGGGGGGGCTGGGTTAAATTATAGGGGGCTGTACATCCATCCTGACAACCGCCACTATGGCTGCAGGCTCATATAGATGTGCAGGGTCCGGTGCAGCCATGAAGCATGGGGGGGGGGGGGGCTGGGTTATATTATAGGGGGCTGTACTCCCAACCTGCACCCGCCTTATGGCAGAGGCCTTACATATAGATGTGCAGGGTCCGGTGCAGCCATGAAGCATGGGGGGGGGGGGGCCCAGGGATTAATATTATTAGGGGGCTGTACTCCCATCCTGCACCCGCCCTATGGCTGCAGGCTACATATAGATGTGCAGGGTCCGGTGCAGCCATGAGCATGGGCGGGGGGGGGGGGCGGGTTATATAATTGGGGGATGTACTCCATCCAGCACCGCCTTATGGCTGAAGCTTCCATATAGATGTGCTGGGTCCGGTTGCAGGCCATGAAGCACATGGGGGGGGGGGGGGCTGGGTTATATTTAGGGGCTGTACTCCCATCCTGCACCGCATTATGGCAGAGCTTAATATAGATGTGCAGGGTCCGGTGCAGCATGAAAGCATGGGGGGGGGGGGAGGGCCCACCTGGGTTATATTATAGGGTGCTTGTAACTCCCATCCTGCACCCGCCCTATGGCTGAGCTACATACAGATGTGCAGGGTCAGGTGCTGCAAGCCATGAAGCAAGGGGGGGGGGGCCCCCTGGATTATATTATTAGGGAGCTGTACTCCCATCCTTCACCCACCCTATGGCTGGCAGCTCCACATATAGATGTGCAGGGTACGGTGCAGCCATGACTGCATCGGGGGGAGGGACCCCTGGGATTATATTATAGGGGGCTGTACTCCCATCCTGCACCCACCCTATGGCTGCAGCTCCATATAGATGTGCAGGGTCCGGTGCAGCCATGAAGCATGGGGGGGGGGGGGGGACCTGGATTATTATTATAGGGCGGCTGTACTTCCCATCCTGCACACCGGCCCATATGGCTGCAAGCTCCATATAGATGTGCAGGGTCCGGTGCAACCATGAAGCATGGGGGGGGGGGGCTGGGTTATATTATAGGGGGCTGTACTCCCATCCTGCACCCGCCCTATGGCTGCAGCTCCATACAGATGAGCAGGGTTCCGGTGCAGATGAAGATGGGGGGCCCCCTGGGTTATATTCTAGGGGGCTGTACTCCCATCCTGCACCCGCCCTATGGCTGCAGCTCCATACAGATGTGCAGGGTCCGGTGCAGCCATGAAGCATGGGGGGCTCCTGGGTTATATTATAGGGAGCTGTACTCCCATCCTGCACCCGACCCTATGGCTGCAGCTCCATATAGATGTGCAGGGTCCGGTGCAGCCATGAAGCAGTGGGGGGGGGGGACACCTCTGGGTTATATTATAGGGGGCTTGTACTCCATTATCCTGCAACGCCCTATGGCTGCCAGCTCCATACAGATGTGCAAGGGGTCTAGGTGCAGAACATGAAGCATGGGGGGGACCCCTGGGTTATATTATAGGGGCTGTACTCCCATCCTGCACCCGCCCTTTGGCTTGCAGCTCCATATAGATGTGCAGGGTCCGGTGCAGCATGAGAGGGGGGGGGGGGGGGGGGGGGGGGGGCCCCGGGTTATATTTTGGGGGCTGTACTCCCATCCTGCACCGCCTATGGGTGCGCCCTTTCATAAGATGTTGCAGGGGGGTGCAGCCCTGAAGCTGGGGGGGGGGGGACCTTGGGTTATATTATGGGGGCTGTACTCCCCTCCTGCACCCCCCTATGGCTGCAGCTCCAATAGATGTGCAAAGGGGCCGGTGCAGCCATGAAACATGGGGGGGGGGGGGCTGGGGGGTTTTTTATAGGGGGCTGTACTCCCCTCCCGCCCCCTTTTGGGAGGCTTCTTATAGATGTGCAGGGGGCCGGTGCAGCCATGAAGCATGGGGGGGGGGGGGGGGCCCCCGGGGTTATATTATAGGGGGTGTATCCCATCCTGCAACCCCCCTATGGCTGCAGTCCATAAGATGTGAGGGTCCGGTCAGCCATGAAGCATGGGGGGGGGGGACCCCGGGTTATATTTAGGGGGCTGTATTCCCATCCTGCAAACCCGCCCCATGGCTGCAGTCCATTAAAATGTGCAGGGTCGGTGCAGCAGAAGCAGGGGGGGGGGGACCCCGGGGTTATATTTTAGGGGGTGTACTCCCCAAACCTGACCCCCCATGGCTGCACTCCATATAGTGTGCAGGGTCGGTGCAGCCATGAAGATGGGGGGGGGGGCCCTGGGTTATATTAAGGGAGCTGTACCCCATCCTGCACCCGCCCTTTTGGCTGCAGCTCCATAAGATGTGAGGGTCCGGTGCAGCCATGAAGCATGGGGGGGGGGGGGACCCCTGGGTTTTATATTTAGGGAGCTGTACCCCCCACCCTGCACCCCCCTATGCTGCAGCTCCATATAGATGGGGGGGGTCAGGTGCAGCCATGAAGTGGGGGGCCCCGGGGTTATTTTTAGGGGGCTGTACTCCCATCCTGCCCCCCCCTATGGAAAATGCCAACTCTCCCGTTTTTGGGGGGGGGGTCCGCTATTTGGGGCCCCCTCCGCCCTCCGGGGGAGTTGGCTTTTCCTCCCGCCCCTCGGGGCGGGGGTCCTTTAAATTCCGCGGCGAAGGGGGGTAGGTGGTGCGCATCTTGGCCCCCGGCCCGCTCCTACGGCGGGTGCAGCGGCCGCAGGGGCCGCTCACCCCCCGCGGTTCACTGTGCGGGGAGGAGGCAGGAGGGATGCTCCTCTCCCTCCTCCCTGTTGTACGGCCCCGGTGTGTGCGCCGTCATACAGGTCGTGGGCGGGGGAAGTGACGCGCGGCTGCAGGGAGTGCGCGCGGCTGCTCTCACCCCCCCTGCGCCGCTAAAAGAGATCGGGGGGAGCTGGCCGCGCTGCAGAGCCCGGGAAAGGTAAGTGGTTTTATTATTTTATTTTTATTAGCTTTAGGGGGGCACTTCCTGGCTAACAGAGAGGGCAACTACCTGGGAACAATGGGGGCCATCCTGGAAAAAGGGGGCCCTACCTGGCAAAAAGGGGCACTACCTGGCAACAATGGGGGGACACCGGGTAACAGATGGGGGGACTACCTGGCAACAGAGGGGCACTACCGGCAACAAAGGGGGGATACCTGGGTACAGAGGGGGCACTACCTGTAACAGATGGGGGCACTACCCGGCTAACAGATGGGGGCCTACCTGGCAACAGATGGGGGCATACTGGCAACAGAGGGGGCATACCGGCAAAAAAGGGGGCACTACCCGGCAACAGAGGGGGGACTACCCGGCTAACAGATGGGGGGCCCACCCGGCAACAGAGGGGGCACTACCTGGGGAACAAAGGGGGCACTACCTGGCTAACAGATGGGGGCACTTTCCTGGCTAACAGATGGGGCACTACCTGGCAACCAAAGGGGGCATACTGGCAACCAAAGGGGGCTACTTTGGGAACATTGGGGGCACTACCTGGCAAACAAAGGGGGCACACCCGGCTAACAATGGGGGCACTACTGGCTAACAAAGGGGGCACTATTGGCTAACAAGGGGGCACCCACCCGGTAACAAAGGGGGCACCTACCCGGGTACAATTTTGGGTCTACCTGGCTCAGGGGGGCATTACTTGGTACAAGGGGCATCTACCAAACCTTAAAGGGGGACTACTGGTTTGGGGGGCTACTACTGGCTATAAGGGGATCTACCTGGCTTTCTTCCAAAGCCCCCTTATGCTTTTGGGGGAGTGGGGGGTGGCTTTTTGAGGGGCGTGCATACCCACAAGATGGGGTGTCCCTGCAAATTTTTTGCCGGGCGCGCTAAGCGCGCCGCCCACTAGGTTTCCTATTTTTCTTTTCAAAGTTGGCAACTATGTATGGTGAGCTCCATTAGATGTCGGGTCAGGGGCCCTGAAGCATGGGGGGGGGGCCCCGGGGTTATATTATGGGGGCTGTACTCCCTTTTGCACCCCCCTTGGCTGCGTCCATTAGTGTGCGGGTCCGGTGCAGCCATGAAACATGGGGGCCCCGGGGTTTTAAATTTTAGGGCTGTACTCCCATCCGCACCGCCTTATGGTGCAGCTTACATATAGATGTGGGAGGGTCGGTGCAGCCTGAAGCATGGGGGGGGGGGACCCTGGGATTTATTATAGGGGGGTGTCTCCCATCGCACCCCCCCCTAGGTTTCGCCCATATAGATGTGCAGGGTCCCGGGGCAACCATAAGCATGGGGGGGGGGGACCCCTGGGTAATATTATAGGGGGCTGTACTCCCCCTCCTGCACCGCCCTATGGCTGCGCTCCATTTGATGTGCAGGTCCGGTGCAGCCATGAAGATGGGGGGGGGGGGGGAGGCCCCGGGATTTATTTAGGGGGCTGTCTCCCATCCTGCACCCGCCCCATGGGGCAGTCCATCAGATGTGCAGGGGCAGGTGGCCCCTGAAACATGGGGGGGGGGCCCGGGATTTATTTTAGGGGGCCTGTACTCCCATCCTGACCCCCCCCTATGGGTGCGCTCCATATAAAATTGGGAGGGTCCGGTGCAGCTAAGCATGGGGGGGGGGGGGGGCCCTGGGGTTTATTTTAAAGGGGGTTGTACTCCAAACCCCGCACCCGCCCATGGCTGCACTAAAAAACAGATGTGCAGGGTAGGTGCAGCCATAAGCATGGGGGGGCACCTCTGGGTTATATTATAGGGGGCTGTACTCCCATCCTGCACCCGCCCTATGGCTGCAGCTCCATATAGATGTGCAGGGTCCGGTGCAGCCATGAAGCAGGGGGGGGAGGGGGGGGGGGCGGGGATTATATTATAGGGGGCTGTACTCCCAACCTGCACCCCCCCTATGGCGGCAGCTCCAGATAGATGTGCAGGGTCCGGTGCAGCCATGAAGCCTGGGGGGGGGGACCCCTGGGATTATATTATAGGGAGCTGTACTCCCATCCTGCACCCGCCCTATGGCTGCAGCTCCATATAGATGTGCAGGGTCCGGTGCAGCCATGAAGCATGGGGGGGGGGGACCCCTGGGATTATATTATAGGGGGCTGTACTCCCATCCTGCACCCGCCCTATGGCTGCAGCTCCATACAGATGTGCAGGGTCAGGTGCAGCCATGAAGCATGGGGGGGGACGGGACCCCTGGGATTCTAGTATAGGGAGCTGTACTCCCATCCTGCACCCACCCTATGGCTGCAGCTCTACATATAGATGTGCAGGGTCAGGTGCAGCCATGAAGCATGGGGGGCCCTGGGTTATATTATAGGGGGCTGTACTCCCATCCTGCACCCGCCCTATGGCTGCAGCTCCATACAGATGTGCAGGGTCAGGTGCAGCCATGAAGCATTGGGGGGGACCCCTGGGTTATATTATAGGGGGCTGTACTCCCATCCTGCACCCGCCCTATGGCTGCAGCTCCATATAGATGTGCAGGGTCCGGTGCAGCCATGAAGCATGGGGGGGGGGGGGACCCCTGGGATTATATTATAGGGGGCTGTACTCCCATCCAGCACCCGCCCAATGGCTGCAGCTCCATATAGATGGCAGGGTCCGGGGCAACTGAGCTGGGGGGGGGGCCCCCGGGGTTATTTATTTGGGAGCTGTACTCCCATCCTGCACCCCCCCTTTGGGCTGCAGCTCCCATATAGATGTGCGGGGTCGGTGCAGCCATGAAGCAGGGGGGGCTCCGGGTTATATTATGGGGGGCTGTACTCCCCCCTGCACCCGCCCTTGGCTGCAGCTCCATATAATTGGGGGTCGGTCACCCATGAAGCGGGGGGGGCCCCCTGGGATTATTTTAGGGAGCTGTACTCCCAATCCTGCACCCCCTATGGCTGCAGCTCCATATAGATGGCAGGGTCCGGTGCACATAAGCATGGGGGGGGGGGACCCCTGGGATTATTTAAAGGGGGGCGTACTCCCCCCTGACCCGCCCTATGGCTGCAGCTCCATATAGATGTGCAGACGGCAGGTGACTGATGTCAGCCGGGGCAGTGATAAGACTCTGGATCCTTCCCTGTACATGACCAGGCTCAGCACCTGCAGTGTCACACGTCCGGGGGAGTATACGTGTCTGATATCAGGTGCGGGGAGATGCAGGTGGCGGCTGCTCATACAACAAAGCCGCCCGTGTGACCTTGGATCAGTTCCCACAGAGCAGCACAGGATCACAAGACTGCGCCCCTGCCCTGCAGCAGATAGTGACTCCTGTCTGACCCACTCATGACATTGACAGGGGCCCCTGCTGTCAGACACTGCTGCTCCGTCTGCCTTCTATACCTGCAGACCCGGTGGGGTGCGGGGAGGTTATCGATGTCTGTGACCGGCTCACTGCATATATCAAATAGAAAATGATTTGATTTGGGGGGGGCAACGGGGGGTTTGGAAGGGGGCTTCCATGAAAATTTCTGTGATCAATCCTGGCATGGGCCATGGGGCTGGGGGTCCTCAGTCTCTGAAGAGCCCCTATATCTTATCTCTAGATATGTTGCATTGTGTAGACATCTGGGAGCACTTATAGAAACATCACTTATGGGACCACTTTGGGGTCTGACCACACACTGGTCCAATGAATAGAGCAGACTGTACAATATTAAGGCAGAGAGGTGGATTCTTGGATGGATTGCAGTGATCAGTCTCTGGACATGGTCCCTGGGCAAGGGGTCAGGAGTCTTTGAAGAGCCCCCATATCTAAAGATAAGATATATTACATTGTTTCGACATCTGGGAGAACATATAGAAATACTATATTTACTATATTGCCGTAGGCAAAATTAACTCATAGTTCTCTATTGTTAAACACTAAAAGTAACTTTATTATATAAACTCTTAACCTTATACATACTATTTAAAAACCCCGATTCTAAAAACCCCAATTTTAACCCTTTTTTGCTTTTGAAAGAAGGAAAAAACTCCCTTTCTATTTCAGGTTGGTGGAACCCACCCATTAACAGGAGAGGCCTTAATCTATACAAATTACTATCTCCCGTAAGGGACCCAAGCCTACCACCTGGGCATCTCCCCAAACTAATGGCACGGAAAAAAAGGCCCCCTTGTGACACGTCTCAGCAGGGGACACTTGTAAAACAGAGGTGAGAAAAAACACAATTTAAAAAGTCAATTGACCCCCCTTCTGGGGAAGTAAATTTTTCTAAGAAAAAAAGGCTCTCCTGTTAATAGGTGGTGCTCCACCCCAACTTGTAATAAAAGGGATTATTCCCTCTTTCAAAGAAAAGGGTTAAATGATGAGGTAGAGATCAGGTTTTTAAATAGTGTGTATGAGGTTAAGAGTTATACATAATAAAAGTTACGTTTTTGTGTTTTAAAAATAGAGAATGATAGATTTTAAGTTTGCCCACGCAAAATATAAATTTAAATTTTATCAAAGTCACTCTCTGTTCTCTTGCGAGATTCCCAATTTTTTGGAGATTATGTATCATATAGAAATATCACCTATGGAACTGCTATGGGGTCTTACCAGACACTGGTCCAATGAATAGACAAAGTACAATATTAGGCGAGAGGTTTATTTTGGGTGGATTCTGATCACCTTGGACATGGCCCCGGGTGGGAGTCCTGAGTTCAAATAGCCCCCCATACCTAGGTATAAAAATTTTATTGCATTGTGTAGACAAACCCGGGAAAAAAATATTTGAAAACATATCCATGGACCACTATGGGGGCTTTGGCCCCATGCCCCATCCAAGGGATGGCAGAGATTGTCAGGGAATAGGGAAAAAAGGGGGATTCTGGATGGGTTTTCAGTGATCGTTTTCCAATATTGGTTTTTGGGCAAGGAGTCCTGAGTCTCTGAAAAGCCCCTTGATCTAGGTATAAGATACATTGCCTCATGCTGAAACCTGAGAGCACTTATAGAAACATTACCTATGGAACCGCTATGGGGTCTGACAACCTGTCTGTCCAATGCATAGCAGAGATTGTACAGTAATAGGGCAGACAGGGGGGTTTTTGGGAAAGGATTTCGTGATCAGGTCTCCCGAAAATGGTCTTGGGCAAGGGTCCTGGGGTCTCTGAAAAGCCCCTTGACCTAGGTTTTAAGATACATTGGGCCCCAGCTGAACTTAAGAGGGACTTAAAAAACATTTCCTAAAGGAACCGCTAAAAGGGGTTTTGAAAAAAACCCTTTCTGTTTCCCAAGCATAGCAGGGATTGTTTCAGTAATAGGCGGAAATAAGGGATTTTGGGGGGGAAATTTTAAATTTATCAAACCACCGATATGGTCTTGGGGAAGGAAATCCTAGTCTCTAAATAGCCCCTATATCTAGAGATGAGATATATTGCAAATTTTGTAACACTGGGGGAACAAAAAAACAATTAAAACCCCCATCCCATGGGACCACTATGGGGTCTGGCCACATGTCTATCCAATGCATGGCAGAGATTGTACAGGAATAGGGCAGACAGGGGGATTCTGGGATGGGGGTTGTAAAAAGGGGTAAACCACCAAGGTATGGTCCGGGCCCGGAGTCCTGATCTCCAAAAATTTGCCCCTATATCTAGGTATTAAAAGGGTAATTGTATATCTGAAACCTGAGAAACACTTTTTAGAAACATCACCTATGTGACCACTTTGGGGGTTTAAACCCCACACTGGTCCCAAAGAAATTTGAGCAGACTGTAAAAATTAAAAAGGGAGGAGGGGAAAGGGTTTATGATTGCAGTGATCAGTCCCCTTGAATTGGCCCCGGGCAAGTATCAGGGGGTCTTTTTAAGAGCCCTCTTTATTTTAGAGATAAGATATTTTGCATTGTGTAGGGCCCCCTTTTGGGGAAATTAAAAGAAACATCACCTTTTGGGACCCCCAAAGGGGTTTGACCCACACTGGGCCCCCTGAATACAGCTGTTTCAGGCATTTTTTCATTCTTGGTTCCAAAAACTACCAGAATGTCCAGCAGAACCCCCAAAGGGAAAAGAGGAGTCCTCTCGAGCTTTCAGGGGTTTGCAAATCTCTCTGGTGGGCCTCGAATTTGGGGTGCTCCATTCGCAGTGATGTAGGGTGCTGCCTGACTCCCCAGTGCCCTTACCAGGGATCGGAGGTTAACCTGAATCCAGGGAAAAGTTTTAACCCCTTAAAAATGTTTGGGTTTAATAGCAGCCACAGCAAATTTTGGTGGTTGAAAGGAAATTTTCCCACTTCCCCCCAACATTGCACCCAACAAAAAATAAACACAGGGTGCTGATGGGACCCAAAGGCCCAAAAACCGCCTCCGGCCCTGCCACGACAGCTGTAGTAATGCCTGTCAAAGGCATAAACTAATAAATGGCATCCCTCCCCAGAAACAAGACCTTGCAGTTGTGGTAGGGGTGATTGAAAACCCAAAACTATGATCACCCCTTGGGGTCTGTTTTCCCCCTTTAGGGGTTGTGTTAAAAGCCGCCGTGCCGTGGGGTCCCCCACACTAATAGCTTTCACACATAGGCTCCCATCAAGATTCTCCACCTCCCATTTTCCTGTGATTCCTGCAGCAATGGGCTAATGGTGAAGGGTCAGGAGAGGTTTTCCGGGGTCCTGGGGTCACGAAATCTCCCCTGAGGCACGGGCACTCGAAAAGGGCATCTGGGACTTTGGGGCCCAAAAAAAAGGGGGTATCTCTCCCTGGGAAGGAAACCCTAAAAGGTGGTGGAGTTTTGAATTGCCTTTTTTCCCTCCACTAAGCATCGGCCCCAAAGGGATTTTTGGGAAGGAGTGAGAAGCTCAAAGGGCCCCCTTAAATTGGGGGTGTAACCAATCCTCAATTTTTTTTGGTGCAATTCCGCAACTTGCCCCCTGCCCGAGCCATCCCTCTTCAGGGGGGGTTTCCCCGTTTAAAATACCCCAAAAGTAGGCCTTTTCTATATTGTGGCCAAAAAATTGGGAGCCCGCAAGTCACCTTAAATAAAAACCCAAAATAATAAAAAACTGCCACCCTGAAATCGTAAGATCCTTTAGCAAAGGACCACCCCTTTATCATCAGGGAAAATTTTTGGAAAAATTCAAAGTGAATTTTTCACCAAATCCTTGAGGGAAGATGGGATCTTTAAAAGGAGGGGCAACTTTAAAGAAACAGCGGCTACAGCTTTTTTTTGGAAAAAGGGCTAAGGGCCAAAAGACCAACCTAATCGTGGAGCTGGCTTTGCTATCAAGAACAGGATCGTCTGGAAACATACTTGTTCTCTCATCATTTTCAGTGATCCCCCCTGATGCGCGCCCTCCAAACTTGATAAACATCAGTTTTGGCCCACCTCTTCAGCGCCCCGCAACCAACATTGGCTACAGATGAGATCCTTATGGAGCAGATCTATTCCAAAACCCAGAAAAGGGGGACTGAAATTTGGGACCAAGGAGCACAGGTTGGTTTTGGTTGGGGGACACAAGGGTCAGTAGTGACTCAAATATAAGGAGTAGTACCATTAGTGAAGAAGGTGTGGGAAAAAACCAAAAACCCAAAGGCAAATTTTCTCCTAAAGCCCAAAAGTCTGGGTGGGGACCTGGTCACCACCAAATTAAACCCCGCCCCCACAGAAAAACAAAATACAAGACTACATAGATGCTTTTATTACCCAAAAAACTGGCATCTCCCTTTAAGTATGTAAAATTGGTTTTTTGGGGAAAAAATCTGGGAAAAACGACCAAATAAAAGGGCTAAAGCCCCCTTTAACCAAACTTCTTGATCAAAAAGAAAAACCTCTCTTTTCACCCCATCTGAAAACTCAGCCCTTTCCTCAAAAACCCCAAGGGGGCCAAAAAACAAGCCCGATAAAAAGAAAAAGGGCCCAAGACCCAACCAAAAAGTAGGAACTTCAGTAACTCCCTTATACTTGACTCGAAGCCCTGACCTCCACTGACATGGGCAGTAATTGAGACCCTACTTCCCCCCCACCA
>JAODAL010073850.1:0-14593 GCA_025379985.1 Phyllomedusa bahiana
CCCTGTTTTTAAACAGTGCTGATTTAGTGCATTTTTGGACGTAGATTTTAAGTTTCAGATGTAGTTTTGAAGCTGAATTTAGAAGTGAATTTCAGCCTCCACATAGAATAAGATCTGGCTCAAGAACTGGCATCAGATCTTTTTCAGTGCTGAAAAAAACAGTGCTGTGGAAAAACAGCGTTGTGAGCATTGTTTCAGCACTGAATTTACTTTAGATACAGTGTCCAAAACAGCCTTGTGAACCTACCTTAAGAAATCTGTGTGGTCATAGTTTTTTTTAACTTGCTTAATAAATAAATAAAATGCTTTGAAGAGATTCTCAATTTCAAAGTTTTATCACATATATAAAAACAGCAGGGAACAAACACACAGTTTCAAAGTAGGATTTTCACATCTGACAACTTTAATTCCTCTTGCCAAATCTTTAAATTACCTATTTAAAATATATTAAAAAGATTCACTGTGATTCCTAAGAATTTAATTTTAATTAAGTATGCCACAATTCATTGTATTTCTTTATTTCAACAACCTGCCCAGAACTTGGAACAAATATATTAATTCAAAAACTGTGTTGAAATTTCCTTTTAATATGTTCTCATCTGATATATGACTCCAGTGTTCATGATGTAAATTATTTTAGGAGCAAGAATATTTTATCTCTTACCACTGCTATCTTTGCCCTGAAGTGTTTGCCTCGAGATAATGAGTAGAAGTTGCAAAAAAATAGCACTAAGAAATGATGACTAGCTTTATTAAATATATGCTAGTTTTATCTAGTCACTTTATATCTACTGCTTGGGTATTTATGATTTACTGAAAGTGAAATATTGAGAGTTGCCTTACTGGGGCACCAAAATAGCTTTTTCCACTGCTGCATTGTATAAACTAGAGGTCTATGTAGAACTGCAGAAATCTGCAAAGCCCTTAGGCCCCTTCATAGTTATTGAAGATATCGGTCACTGGAATTCTGATGTACAGTCATGTAAAAATAACAACGTAAGAACACACAATTTTTTTTTTCTTTTTAAACACATGTTCATATGAAAATTTCATCTTCATTTGAACTTTATATAATGATAAAATATTGTAAAGAAAGTGACTTTTAAGTAATGTGCAATAATTAGAGAGGGGCGAATTTCTCAAAAATTCGATTCGGCGACTTCCCCGAATTTTCCGACAAAATTAGTTTCGGTCAGAATTACTTCGGGACGAATCGCGTTAAAAAACAGCTATTTCCAGGCTGCACAGAGCCTGTAGGGGCTGTAGAACATTGTGCCATGCTTAAATATGCAGAGGGAGCTTGGTTTGGTCTTCATACAATGTTGTGTTTTAGTATAACACGCATATGACTGCTGCCGCTTTTAGAAACGCTTCACTATAAAATTCCCTGGGCACTTAAGAGGGCAAAACTGACCAAAAAAACTCAAGCGGGAATGTAAAACTGATAAAGTCATGCAGCGACAGCTGGAAAAAAACAAGCTGATGGCTACGATCCTACCAAAAGTTTTCAAAGAACACAGTAGTAGGTTACGGGAGCCACCACAATCGCAGCACAGTAAGGGATGTCACAGCAGGAGTCACCCTGCGAGGCCACAGCGCCCGGGTGTCATCTACCGGCCATGTGTTGACCACACACTGGGTCATACACTTTCCCAGAGGACATCTGCCAACCCAGACAAGAGTCGGGGGTTTGTCCCACACAACCCCTTGTTGCATGGCCCGGGAGCAGGTGAGGGGCTCTCACCTGTTCTCAACCCACCTCTGTCCCGTTCGCTTCCCACAGCCACTGAGAACTACTATGTGCTGTGGCCTCTGCACCACTATACAGTGAGGACCAACTATTTGAGGACAGTGGGTAGCAAAGAGGTGAGGAAGACATCCGCTGCTTCTTGCAGAAGCGGGCAAATAGTGAGGAGGAGAGTTCCCAATGGGGGGTTATGTTGCAAACAGTCAAGCTTTGTACAGCGACATCCGTTGAGGAGGACGGCGGTGACAGGAAAAACTAATCGATGTAGCCGATTGCACATGGGAGCCGGGAGAAGCAGCGAGGCTGGGACAAGTTATTCTGGTGCCCTAGTTAAACAAGGTATAAAGTGCCCCCCAACTGGAAAATTCAGTCCACTCCATGCCTCATTGTGCCCCTTTTCTCCCTGGGATGAATTTGGCGCCCTAACGCGGTTGCCTACCCACGACTACCCATTGTTCCGGCCATGGAAGCATTACTTTATCTCTACATTAAGTTTTAGGAGACGGGAGGAGAAGGAGGAGGATTTGGATGACAGACAATCTGGGATCTTGGACAATAGAGAGTTAATGTCTGGGCCGGAGATGTAAAGTTGGGTATCATCAAAAATACGGGTGGTTTTGAAAGCCATGTGTGATTTATCAGCTGACCCAGACCAACAGTGTAAAAGGGGTTCATCATTATCATAGGGAGAAGAGAGCAGCAGCTTGCGTGTCAGGCAGTGGCGCAGCCCTTAATCGGAAAGTGTGGCAGCAGTGCGGGGTTTGGGGAAGCCAAATGGCCACGATTTAGACCACCCACTTTGCAGGTCCCAGAAAGTAGCGGGACAGGGGCTCACCGGTCAGCGGGGGTAAGAGTCAGTCAGTGCAGCGCTTTGGTGTTAAAAATCACCTACTCGCGGTGTCCCATTTTTTGGGACGAGACACCAGAGGAGAGTTGAACATAACTATATGTAGAATCTGTGGGCAAAAGTAAAGCGTGACCAGGACTAACGTTGGCACCACGGCCCTGCATCAACATCATGCAGTGTCACCATACGTGTTTCAGATGTGGTGTTCCATCCTGTCCCAACAGCTGTAGCACCCAGTGGCACGCCTTCCATTTCAGCAGTCATGGCTTCACCACCTCTGCCGAAGACAACTCCCTGTCTATTACATCATCTACCGGTCCAGATACTCCTGCTCCTTGGCACTCATTGTGCCAGCAGTCGTTCAGCGAGACGATTGCCAAGAGACAGCAGTATGCGTCTAGCCATTCGTAAGTGCAGAAGCTGATCGTGCTCCTGTCCTAGTTGGTGGTACTGCAGTCCCTCCCTTTTCAAGTGGTGGACTCTTCAAAGAACTGGCCAGGAAACTTGGCATTCACTTCAACCATTGCAACGACACGGGTAGTGGCTCCTCTGGACCACCACAAGCGGTGGTAGCGGCCACGCCAGGGAGCGGGTTCTAAGTAGGTCCCGGTTTTCACCAGAGCCCGCCGCAAGGCAGGATGGACTTTCTGCGGTGGGAGTCCGACCAGGTCACTAACCATGGCGCGACTAGCTTGAGGTGGTAGCCGAGGCGCAGCGAGGTACAGAATCGTAAGACGAAACTCATAGTCAGAGGTCAGGCCAACAGGTCAGGCAGGTGGTGGAGATTCGAGGTCAGGTAATGTAGCAGAAAGGTCGGGTACTCGGGCAAACAGGAACTGATGAACAGGGGGAAATTGATGAACAGGAATAAATATATTAACAGGGGGAAATGTATGAAGGGGAAATGATAACAGAATAAATATATTAACAGGGGGAAATTGATGAACAAGAATAAATATATTAACAGGGGAAATTAATTGAACAGGGGGGAAAATTGTGAACAAGAATAAATATATTAACAGCGGGAAATTATTGAAAAAGAGAAAGGCCATTAACGATTTTTGATTGATCCAAGTGGACAGGATGATTCCCCTGGGCGAACGAAGTCACACACGGGTGAAATGCTCAATCAGGTTTTTCCCAAATCTTACACCCATCTGCAAGACATTCTAAAAAGGGGCCCGGAAACTTTGCATGCACTTCAGCTGTTCCCACACCACCAATCACAAACCCCCCCTTAAACTGCAGCGGCACACCGGCCTCCTCCAACAGAGGCTGATTTTTTGACATTTCCAAATGGTGGAATTCCAGCCTCCATATGTTGGAATGACTCTATGAACAGAGAAAGGCTATTAATGGTTTATTGATGATCCAAGCGGACAGGAGTACGCCCCTGTGTAATTTTAATGTCGGCCAGTGGCAGCTAATGCGTGACACCTGCCGTTTGCTCAGACCCTTTCATGCGGACATGCATTATTTGGTAGTCACCAGGACTACGGGATGAATAACGTCATTCCACTGCTTCATGTTGTCACGGACACTGGTAGTGGATACACTGGACCACCGCAAGCGATGCCAATAGCTACGCCAGGGAGCGGGATCTAAGTAGGTCCCGGTTTTCACCAGAGGCCGCCGCAAAGCGGGATGGACTTGATGCGGCGGGAGTCTACCAGGTAGCTAACCCTGGCACGACTAGCTTGCGGTTGCAGCTGAGGCGCAGTGAGGTACCGAATCATAAGACGAAACTCGTATTCAAAGGTCTGGCCAACAGGTCAGGGCAGGCGGGAGATTCGAGGGCAGGTAACATAGCAAAAGGGCGGGTACATGGGCAGACAGGAACTGATGAACAGGGAAATTAATGAAAAGGGAAAAAATATATTAACAGGGGGAAATTATTGAACAGGGGAAATTGATGAACAGGGAAAAAATATATTAAACATGGGGAAATTATTGAACGGGGGGAAATTGATGAACAGGAATAAATATATTAACAGGGGGAAATTATTGAACAGGGGGAAATTGATGAACAGGTAACAGGGGAGGGCCTCCCCTTTTTCCACCGTGCACAGGGGAGGGCCTCCCTTTTGCCAC
This sequence comes from Phyllomedusa bahiana, assembly GCA_025379985.1. Classification (NCBI taxonomy): domain Eukaryota; kingdom Metazoa; phylum Chordata; class Amphibia; order Anura; family Hylidae; genus Phyllomedusa; species Phyllomedusa bahiana. The sequence goes on from JAODAL010073850.1 coordinate 4,686, forward strand.
CATTAATAAGGGAGGGCCTCCCCTTGTCCCACCGTTAACAGGGGAGGGCCTCCCCTTTTTCCACCATTAACAGGGGAGGGCCGCCCCTTTTCCCACCGTTAACAGGGGAGGGCCTCCCCTTTTTCCACCGTTAATAGGGGAGGGCCTCCCCTTTTTCCACCATTAACAGGGGAGGGCCTCCCGTTTTTCCACAGTTATCAGGGGAGGGCCACCCCTTATTCAACCATTAACAGGGGAGGGCCTCCCCTTTTTCATATACAGCCATTTTTGCAGATTTGTCTTTTGCTTCTTTTTTGTTCTTCCCCATTACAGTTTTGTACTGAATTTAACCAACAATGGCACAGAATGCAAAATAAGCACCTAAAACAATCCCTGTAGTTATGGTCTCCTTCAGTTCAAGTTCAATACGCTGCATTTGAACAAACTGGTGTAATGCAGAAACTGGATTCAAACCACCACGTTTATACTTTATGAGTGTTTGATTGTCACTGCTGTCCTCCTCAACGGTCTTGGTAAAGCAGAGCTTAATCGCTGCCAAAAAAACATGCCACTCTCCACATCAATACTGCAAGAAGCAGGGGTGTCTGCCCCACCTCTTCGTTGCCAAGTAGCTGCTGACTGTCCTCAAATTGTTCGTCCTCGCTGTATAGTGGCGCTGAGCCCAGACCACATAGTAGATCTCTGGCTGTGGGAACCGAATGGGACAGTGGTGGGTTGAGGAACAGTGAGGGCTGCTGACCCGCTCCCGGCCATGCCAACTAAGGGTTGTGTCTGACTTCCCACCGACTCTTGGCTGGGGTTGTCAGATGTCAACTGGGAGGAAGTGGATGACCTAGTCAACCATTTAAGAACCATTGGGTTGCCTGAACAAAACACAGCCGCTAGATGACAGCGGCAGTTTCTGCCCTCACCGAGTGACCCTGCTGCGACGTTTCCCCCTTTCTGTGCTGTGACCTGTGCCTGCTCCAGGAAAGTTTGTGTCACTGCCACTCGCATGTAAAGGGGCCTGCCACCTCTCTGTCTGACATACTGTTTGTTCTAAAATGTACAGACTCTGTTTAATGAAGATATCTGTATATGATAAATACACACCCTGTATTTGACTCCAAATGAACCCACTAACAAGCTTGGGTAACCCTTGGATATAAATTGCGCTCCACAAATGGCCAGGAAAAATTTACTTGTATGTGCCGTTTAAACACTGTTTAACCCCTTAAGCCGAACGCCTGAAAAGTAGTTAATGACCAGAACATTTTTTAGTTTTGGCCTCCTTGCGTTTAAACAGTTGTAACTTTTTTATTTTTTCAATGACGCAGTTGGATGAGGCCCTCGTTTTATTCGAGACAAGTTGTACTTTATAAGGGAATAGTTTAAGTACACTTATAAAATAATTGCAGTATTTTTTTTTATTTTTTTAAAAAAATTTTTTTGTTATTTTAATTTTTTTTTTACACCATTCACATTTCACACTTAATAACTTGTTAGATTAATTCTACAGGTTATTACGGTCGTGTGGATACCAAATATGTGTAGGTTTTTTTGTGCGTGTAATTTATGTATTATTATTTTTTATTAAATATTTATTTTTATTTTATTATTTATTTTTTTTATTCTTTTTTTTACACTTTTTATGGTTTTTTTGTACATTTTTTTGACTCCCATGAAGGGAGAACTGTTTAACATTTTTTTTAATTTTTTTTTTTACACTTAGTAATGTATTAGCATATATGAATATGCGAATACATGCTAATCTGTGTCAGTCTGACGCAGGCAGTGATTAGGAGAGCACACAGTGCATCCTAAGCACTGGCTTCTTACACAGACCACACTGGGGCCAGGCTAGGTCCCCAGAGCTGACTGTGCAGCCGGTCCCTGAGCTCTGTCGGGTGGCCGGGCGTTCCGATCACCCGACAGAGCAGGGGATCCCTTTGATTGCGCTGCGGTAACGCACCGCCGCAAAAGGTTAAAGCATCGGGTTGCGGAGGTTTCCTCCGCTCCCCGATGCTGCAGGAGTGCTCTGGGAGGGGTGGGGTATTTCACCCCCGATCCTAGCGCGTGTGGCCCGGGCGCCGAAAACCCCCCGATGCTGCAGCGACGTCAAAAGATGTCGCGCAGAGAAGACCCGACCCCCCGCCGTAAAAAAGAGGGTGCCGGGGTCGTTGGGGGGGGTTAATACACTGTGTATTTTACTGAATATAAAAAACAAACAGGCAAATTAAACCCTTGGGATATGAATTAGGTACAGAATTTCTTTTTGGGGTGAAAAACAGTTTCTTTTTACTAGTAAACTGAGAAAAATACTTAAGTTAACCTTTGGGTTGTAAATTGCGCAAAAGAAATTTGGCTCCAAACAATTCCGCTTTGTACAGAAAAACGGCGGTATTTTACGGAACAAAAACAACAAAAAAAATTGTAATTAACCTTGGATATGAATTATCTACAGCCAAAATTTTTCTTTGGCGGGGGAAAAACAAATTTTCTTTTTACTAAATACAACTGCAAAAAATTATTAGTTAACCCTTGGATGTAAATTTTGCACAAAAAAATGTGTCCCAAAATTACCAGCTTTTAGGTGTTAAAACAGCGTGTGTTTAGGGAACACAACAACAAAAAAAAAAACCGAATTAAACCTTCGGATAAAATTTATGCTACAGACAAAATTTCTTTTTTGGGTTGAAAAACACCGTTTTTTTTTTAGTGAAAAACCGCGAACAACGTTTAAATTTAAACCCCCTGGATTTAAATTGGGGAAAAAAATGAGCCCCAAAAAATTAAGTGGTATTTGGATTGTAAAAAATGCGTTTTTTTTAACTGAATACAACGAAACAGGTTAGATAACCCTTGGATATTCAATGTGCTAAGAACTGAGAGATAGCTTTAAAAAGTATATGCGCGCTTTGGACGACACTGGACTTCAATTCCAATACCCCACAAAATCAAATTTAGAACTAAGAGAAGCGTCTCTGAAAAAAGCTGTGACACCCCCCAAAAATGCTGTATAAAATTAGTTCTTTAGTATGAGATATGATGACCACACACAGTTCCCCACACAGAACAGTGGGGGCAGTGTGAGCTCCAGCGTCGCGCCCCCCGGATTATATAGTGCGGTGACATCACAGAACCCCCGTCCTGATTGCTTCATCTCTGACCTGTCATGTAGGCTACGCCTTTTTTCCTCCCAGACTTTTTTGCCCCTGTAAAACCTTCTCGCAGCCCTTTTTCAATTAAAAAAACGTTCGTTTACGGAATCACCCCCAAAAAAAATTCGACTTCATTCAGAATCAAAGTTTTCCCCGAAATTTAAACGAATTCCACCTCGTTAGAATCAATTCACCCATCTCTAGCTATAATTAATGGCGTCATCTATGAATTTGTTTAATTAGTAAAAAAATCATTCTTAATTTGATTATCTTATCTTACTATACTTAAAACTATAACAGATAAAAGCATAATAAGATATTTAAAAAAAACAGCAACTGTGAGGACAGACATCTCATTAATTTACCCTAGACAAATTATAGGATCATCCAGTAGGGTCATAGTCCCCAAAACCCTTTTAAATTTTTACTTACTGGGAAACCAGAACTATCAGAAATACACAACAAATGGCCCCAATGTCCATTTATTCGGCCCTCAGCAATCAGGACACAAACATACTGTGTTTTTGCCCTCATACTTCCCCAATGTTAAAAATTTATCTTTTACAGCTGATTCAAAATTTTGGGAAAGTATGGTGGACACTGTATGGCTTGCACTGTTATGGTAGCACTGTATGGCTGGCAACGTTAAGGTGGACACTTTTGGTTTGGAAATATAGGGCTTATCTATTTTTGGGGGTTTTTCTTTTAAAACCCTTTTCCGTTTTGGAGTTAAAAGGGCCAAAACCCCTTTTTTTTCAAATTACATGTCCACTTTATCTGTGAATAACTTTCAACACTTTTACTATCCATGTGATTCAGAGATTGTTTTCTCGTGACACATTGTGCTTTAATTTAGCAATTAATTTTGGTCGATAAAATCCTTCTTTAGGTGTGAAAAATTTGCCATTTTCAAAGTTTAAAAATTTCTGTGTGCAAGACACATAGTCACACCAAACAAAATAGTAAATAATGAACATCTACCATATGTCTACTTTATATTGGCATGATTTTTTTAAACATCCTATTATTTTTTAAGACATTTAGGGGCTTTAAAATTTAGTAGCAAATTTTTAAATTTTCAAGAAAATTTGCAGAACAGATTTTTTTTGGAACCAAGCAACTTCTGATGTCGTTTTGAGGGGCTTGTATGTTAGAAACCCCCATAAATGACTCCATTTCAGAAACTACACCCCTTAACATAGTCAAAACAGCATTTAGGAAGTTTATTAACCCTTTAGGTATTTCGCAGAAATTAATGAAAAGTGAAAGTGAAATTTCAAAATTTTAACTTTTTTGCAGATTTCCGATTTTTTTTCATTATTCATTGGAACCCCGTAGATTTTACCAAGAAATTGCAACTTAATAATGATTCTCCTTATTATGCAGTTTTTAGAAATATCCCACTTATGGCCTCAAAATTGAAGGAGCACCTTCTTGTTTTAGGATATTTTTCAGGCTTTATTTGGGTAGTGATGGGCAGCGACAGATGTGGGAACAGAAGTTACAAACTGTCTTTTTAACTGATCAGACAGCTATAACAATATGAGTGAGGGGAACAGGGACTTGGCAATGAAGGGGTTCATTTTTTTGTGTGTTTTTCACTGTATGAGCCAGTGATGATCACTGGCAGAAAATTGCTGGAACTTGAAAGTGGCAAACTGTCTGATCAGACAGCTGCCACAAATAGATCACAGGGGCAGTGAAGTGATTAGGCAGTGGAGGGGTTAATAAAGTATTTCAGGCTGTGACAGCCTAGATCCTAGCACAGGGCACTAGGACCCAGCACAGAAATACCATCTTCTCACTCTCTCACACAGAGCAGAGCCCCAGACTGACTGACCAATCCCAGAGATCCTCAGCTTGGGGATCACAGGACTGCAATGATTGATCACCTGCCTGTGAAGATGTGCTAATTAGCTGTCAGAAACAGCAATTAGCATAGAGCTTTCATCTTATCTCTGCACAGGGAGACAGAAAGCTTTCATGACTTTCCTGGAACATCAGGGTGCATTAACAGGCAGTGAACCATGACGTCCATGAACGTCAGGGTGCCTTAAAGGGTTAAAGGAGTATTTATTTCTGACAAAATTATGATATATCCAGAAGATATACCTATAATATCTGAAAGGTACAAGACTCCAAAATGGAGGAGTTGAAGAGGAGGCTATAAAAGTGTGGTGTTCTCTCTCTAATTATAGCTGTGAAAGAGCCATTTCTTTAAACCCCAAACATTATTATGAAAATAGGCGCCTCATTTATTCTTTCTGCCATACCGATCAGATGACCACCCATTCTGATCTCTGTCAGTCCCTTAAATAAATCTAAGACTCTTAGCCATTTTGCGTATTTAGAATAGAAATGCCATAAATTTCAGACAAGGAATCCCCTTCTAAAATTTATTATGACCCCTGGGAGAGGTCCAATATGACAATGTGGCCCCGGAACCAAAAACTGTTGTGCATCCCTGATATAAGGTATGTCCAGACTTCAGCTTTTTCCAAAACATTTCAGTTTGCATGACACAAATTTTGCTTTAGAAAAAAAAAAGTTCCAATTAAAACTTAACCTTTATTTAATTACTAATACCTAAAAAGGCTATTTAAATTACTATATACTACCTACAAAATATGGTTATGTCAACACCTCCCTAGCAAACAGGAGTACTGTTTAAACGGAGACCCTGCCCCAAAAAGGGCGACCCCGTACCTAATAACAGTCTCCTGAGTAATGTAATGAGAGACCAATATACACCGTTGCTAGTCTCACATATATACATGCGTACCTCTTGTCCGTGATAACACCATACGCATATATAATATAGTATACACACCTATACACAGGTAGATGCAAAGATACCGCTACCCGTGCACAAAATGGAAGTAGCAAAAACTGGACAATGCTTAATTACTTATATAGTTATTACTATCCACAATAATAGTTGTTACTATCCCCAATGGACTTAGCTTATATCAAGCAGTAGTTGTTACCATCCCCATACGCGTTTCGTCATACCGGACTCATCAGTGGGATCCAAAACAAATCTCTTGTAACATATATATCCCACACGGGGTATTACAACCAACAGGAATCTGATGATTTCAAAAAAGCATATATCCAGGAAAGGTCTCCCTAAAGAAAAAGATCCACAAAATATCATGTTACCGAAATGTTAGATTTACCTAGTCAGTAAACCTAATGGAAGGTATACTTACTGAGAATAGACAGGAAAGGTGCTCCTGTCAGGGTCAGACTGACCCACAACTTCTAGGGTGGTATTATCCCAGATTCAATAGTGACCACGGGGGCAGGGATATATGTATCCAAAAAGAGACCCCTCCCCCTTATTATTTCCACCAACTGGTGGACGGCTCATCCTTGTTTTACCTGCACTATATGCTTGATTTATAGAGTTCAGGGGGTTTCCTGCCATTTAGACTCACCAGCAACGTATACCTGAATGGAGTTCCTCCGCGATGTTCAGCGTCTAGAAAGCTCCATCACGCATGCGTGGAATTAGAAACATGGCGCTCCCAGTTTCAAAAGCAGTACTGAGGCTGCGCAGGAATACACAGCGCCACTACGGCCACAGTATGTAAGTGCGTCTGCGCGTGTTTATACACATGGCGCTGACAGTTTCAGCTTACCGCCGCACATGCGCAATGTCCCTCGTTCAGATGGACAAACGGCTAGTGACATCATTTATCTCTGAAGACGCCAATGCACATGCGTGCTTACTTATAACCAAAGGCTGTTCTTCTTACCATGGGGCTAGTTAAGCAGATACAAATTCAGATGTAATAGCTCATTTCTGGAGCCCTAATCCACCAATGCTCCATCGAGGAGACTATACATTTTATGGGGAGTACGCCATATTTTTTAACCCCTGTATATCATGCTGTCTCATAGCCCAACATATTATATCTAGATAGTCATCTGAATTACATTAATTTCTATACCATATGTGCATAGAAAACACCCCACCCCTACAAAAGCACTTCTTTAATGTGCATACCATATTTTTCAATATGACGTATTAGCCCTTTCCATTAGTCACTTATAGACTTGGGATTTTCCCATGTTTTTTATGGCTGAGTTTGATACATACTAGAAAAAAAATCTTACAAGAAGCAAGCAAACGAAAACTGTTCATTCAACCCCAAAGGTTGAACTGTGTCCAATCTGTAAATCCATTGACTCTCCCATTGCAGAATCATCCGATCCCAATCTCCTCCTCGTGCTGGGGGTCTCACCAGATCTATACCCCTAAAATGTATACACTCCATCTTCCCCTCATGTTTCTCATTAATATGTCTCGCGATGGGTGTATCCACCTTCCTCCTTATATCTCCAATATGGTCACCAATTCTTCTACGAAACTCGCGTTTCGTTTTGCCAATATATTTCAGCGGGCAAGGGCATGTCGCCATGTAAATAACTCCCGTTGATTGGCAATTGATGAAATGGTGAATTTCAAATGGACGATCAGTCTTATTTCCCATAAACTCTTTACAACTTATTACAAATTGACAAAATTTGCAGTTGCCACATTTAAAAGATCCATGTGGCTGACGTCTAAGCCAGCTTTCTCTTGGTGCTGGTCAGCTAAAGTGACTCCTAACTAGCCTATTTTGAAGGCTTTTAACTTTCCGATATGTAATTTGTGGGAAACTGGGAAGGATGACCTTCAAATCATCATCCTGCAACAAGAGTTTCCAATATTTTTGAATAATTTTTCTGATTTGATATGCATTTTCATTATACTCCCCAATAAGCCTTAGATCAGCCTATTCTCCCTTTCCGGGTTGTCACGTTCCTTCCTTGGAACAAGGAGACTCACTCTCTCCTCCCTCAGAGATTTGGTGTAGGCATCTTTTAATGGAGGATCCGGGTATCCCCTTGTACAAAACCTCTCCCTCAGGTCCTTAGCTTGGACTTTAAATGTTTGTAATTCAGAACAGTTTTGTCTCAAACGGAGATATTGTCCCCTCGGTGTTCCTTTAGTTAGGGACTTGGGGTGGCAACTGTCCCATCTCAAAAGGCTGTTGGTAGATGTACTTTTCCTAAATACTTTTGTATTTATAGAACTGTATGGATTTTTTAGATTAACAAGTCCAGGAATGGAAGTACATACTCATTCCACTCAAAGGTAATTTTTAACCCCACATCATTTTGATTTAGCTTCTGCACAAATGCCTCAAAGAGAACACCCTTCCCCTTCCAAAAAATCAGGATATTGTCTATATACCGAATCCACAGCAGGATTTTTTCCATAAACATCTGTAATTCATCACAGAAGACATGGACATCCTCCCACCAGCCCAGGAACACATTTGCATATGTGGGAGCACTACGGCTCCCCATTGCAGTGCCCCTGAACTGGTGGTAGGTCCTGCCATCAAAAACAAAGATATTATTTTCAAGTGAGAATCTTAGAAGATCAAGGATGAATTGGTTATGTCTACAAAATTGGGTACCCCTCGTTTCTAGGAAATAGCTCACTGTACCCATTCCCTTATCATGTGGGATAGAGGGGTACCCAATTTGGTAGACATAACCAATTCATCCTTGATCTTCTAAGATTCTCACTTGAAAATAATATCTCAGGGTAGTGCTCCCACATATGCAAATGTGGTCCTGGGCTGGTGGGAGGATGTCCATGTCTTCTGTGATGAATTACAGATGTTTATGGGAAAAAATCCTGCTGTGGATTCGGTATATAGACAATTCCCTTGATTTTTTGGAAGGGGGAGGGTGTTCTCTTTGGGGGCATTGTGCAGAAGCTAAATCAAAATGATGTGGGGTTAAAATTTACCTTTGAGTGGAATGGTATGTATTCCTTTCCTGGACTTGTTAATCTAAAAAATCCAACAGTTCTTTTAAATACAAAAGTATTTAGGAAAAGTACATCTACCCAAAAGCCTTTTGAGATGGGACAGTTGCCACCCCAAGTCCCTAACTAAAAGGGAACACCGAGGGGACAAAAATCTGTTGAGACCCAAAACTGTTCTGAATTACAAACATTTTTAAAATCCAAGCTAAGGACCTGAGGGAGAGGTTTCGTACAAGGGGATACCCGGATTTCCTCCATTAAAAGATGCTACACCAAATCTCGAGGGAGGAGAAAAGAGTGAGTCTCCCTTTTTCCAAGGAAGGAACGTGACACCCCGGAAAGGGGGAATAGGGCTGATCTAAGGATTATTGGGGAGTATAATGAAATGCATATTTAAATCAGAAAAATTATTCAAAAATATTGGAAACCCCTTGTTGCAGGATGTGATTTGAGGGTCATCCTTCCCAGTGTCCCCCAAATTACATATCGGAAAGGTAAAAGCCTTCAAAATAGGCTAGTTAGGAGTCACTTTAGCGACCAGCACCGGGGAAAAAAAGCTAGCTTAGACGACAGCCACATGGATCTTTTAAATGTGGCAACTGCAAAAATTTTTTCAATTTGTAATAAGTTGTAAAGAGTTTATGGGAAATAAGGGCTGATCGTCCATGTGAAATTCGCCATTTCATCAATTGCCAATCAACGGGAGTTATTTACATGGCGACATGCCCTTGACCCCTGAAATATATTGGCAAAACGAAAACGCGAGTTTCGTAGAAGAAAATTTGGGGACCATATCGGAGACATAAGGAGGAAGGTGGATACACCCATCGCGAGACATATTAATGAGAAACATGAGGGGAAGGGGGAAGTGGGTTATACATTTTTTGAGGTATAGATCTGGGGAACCCCAGCACGAGGGGAGATTGGGGAAATTTTTA
>JAODAL010073851.1:0-14593 GCA_025379985.1 Phyllomedusa bahiana
AATTGGTAACACCCTTTAATCCTTTAAGGCCAGTTCACACGCTTAAAAGGGGCCCCATATTTCGTTCCGAAAATTACGCGCCAAGTGCCAATTCGGCTAAAAAAGGCCCCCATTCATTACGGTAATTCACATTTCTCATAAAACTATGGTTTAGTCTCCTCTCCCCCCCGCAAGCCCCCGGGGCGGGAGTTAATTGACATGTAAATTACAAGCCGCAAATACGCGCAGCTAGAAATTTCAACATGGCCGCAAGTGCCGCCCCCCTGCCAGCCCCCCGCTCCCCCCCCCCGCCCCCGGCACAACGGCGAAATTTTGGGGGGCGAATTACGCCCTCAAATACACCGTTGAACCTACCCCAAACGTAAAGGGCCTATTTTGTTTTTTTGTCACGTTTGTTTATCCCTCCCCGTTTTCCCCCAGAGCCAAAAGGAAAAAAAACAACTTTGCCATTTTTCTGGGTTCTTTTTTAGGGTGTTAAATTTTTCGGTAAAATGATGGGGTTTATCTTATCTGCGGGTTGATAGAATCTAATACCAAACAGTACTTTTTCCCGTTATGCTTTAAAAAAAAATCCAAACAATTTATTTTTTCGAATTTTAGCCGCGCCAACCAACAACTTTTTGGTACTTCTACCTACAGACTTTTTGAGGGGAATTTTTGTGGGCTTAAGTTCTTTTTATTGCTCGGGAAATAAAAGGGGTTAACTCCTGAGTTGAAAATACAAAAAATAAAAAAACATAAAAATTTATCATCTGGTTATGAATCCGCAAATTTAAATTTGGATGAAACTCAACACTTACGGGAAAAATTCATATTTTTTTCCAGAAAAAGTTTGTTCTTCCAAATAATATTATTCTCAGAATTAGGATATGACCTTCCAAAAATGTTTTTTTGTGTTGGTTTCAAATAATTTTTGTACTTTGTTAAAAGTTACACAATAGAGTATTTAAAGGGGTTTTGCCATGATCTCATTTCATATCTCCTGCATCCAGCTCTTCAGCTCTGTGTGCTCAGAAGGAGGCATGTGTGATTTGTTTGAATTGCATATCATGTGACCCAGCAGGTTGCCATCACCATGCCTTTCCTCTCTGTAGTCAAAGAAAGGTCTGTTTATAAAAAGCATTGTGAGTAGCTGAGAGGTAACGCTTTTGCCTCCAGGCACAAGGGTCCTAGGTTCCAATCTCTGCAGGAACCATACCTGTGGTTTTTTTTCTCTTTATCAATTCACAGACCTGATTGAGGTTTCTTTTTTGTATTTATTTGCACTGTTGGACTAATTACCAAGGAGTACAGAGGACAGGAGTAGAATGACAGCACCTGGGGATAGAACACACAGTAGCTTTCTGAGAGGAGAGGTGATGTCTGAGCAAGTGCGACCAGGATTGAGGAGCTCTCATCCCTGGTCGTATCCCCTGGAGATGAGATATAACTAATGGATCACTAAAGGAGCAGCTAAAACAAAAACGGTGCAGAATTTTCAATAATAATGAATGGTGAAAATGTTTGTTATTTCATTTGCAAGCTTCCCACGTCAATTTTACTTCGTCGCAAAACCCCTTTAATTATGTCTCACACATGAGAAGAGGGAGTAATGCTTTCCAGATGAATAGGGACAGACAATTGCCAGAACAGGATATTAGATATTATGCCAAATATACAGTGGATACGGAAAGTATTCGGACCCCTTTAAATGTTTCACTCTTTGTTTCATTGCAGCCATTTGGTAAGATATCAAAAGTTCCATTTTTTTGCTCATTAATGTACACTCTGCACCCCATCTTGAAAAGAAAAACACAGAAATGTAGATATTTTTGCAAATGTATTAAACAAGAAAAGCTGAAATATCACATGGTCTTAAGTATTCAGACCCTTTGCTCAGTATTGAGTAGAAGCACCTTTTGAGCTACTACAGCAATGAGTCTTCTTGGGAACGATGCAACAAGTTTTTCACACCTGGATTTGGGGATCCTCTGCTATTCTTCCATGCAGATCCTCTTCAGTTCCCTCAGGTTGGATGGTGAAGGTTGGTGGACAGCCATTTTCAAGTCTCTCCAGAGATGCTCAATTGGGTTTAGGTCAGGGCTCTGGCTGGCCAGTCAAGAATGGGCACACAGTTGTTCTGAAGCCACTGCTTGTTATTTTAGCTGTGTGCTTAGGGTCATTGTCTTGTTGGAAGATGAACCTTCGGCCCAATCTGAAGTCCAGAGCGTCTGGAAGAGGTTTTCATCCAGGATATCTCTGTACTTGGCCACATTCACATTTCCTTCAATTGCAACCCCAGTCGTCCCCGTCCCTCAGCTGAAAAACACCACCAAGCATGTGCTCCCACCCCCCCATGTGTCACTGGGGGATCGTTTGGGCAGGTGATGAGCAGTCCCGGTTTTCTCCCACATACCGTTACAATTAAAGGCATCTGTCAACCCTCCTTTTCTAAAACGTAAAAAAGGGGAAAAAAAAGAACCCAAAACAAAAAAAACAACAAAAAAATAAAATTTTATTTAAATAAACACTCCCCAACCCCCCCCATTGACCTTTTAAAAGAAAAAGATACACGGCCCACTAGTCCAGTGAATCTGTCATAGTCGAGAACGGAAACGTGTAAAAACATAAAATAAAAATCATGCAGCTTTCCCAGACACTGAATAGCCTATCCAGCATCCAGGAAAGCTGGGTGATGGCCCATCCCTTACAGCAGACATCTAGCTTTTCTGAGAGCCTCCTGTAGGAGATGCCACCCAGCTTTCCCAGACAAGGAATAGCCTATCCAGTAAGTGGAAAAGCTGGGTGGCATCTCCCACAGCAGGCTCTCAAAAAAGCTAGTTGTCTACTGTGGGGGAAGGGGCATCACCGACTTCAAGGGATGCTGGATGGGCCTTCACCCGGGGGAAAGCCCCCGGAAAGCTGGTTTCACCCCCCCCAAGACAACTAAAAAAAGCTGGTGCCTGCTGTAGGGAATGGTTGCCACTCAGTTTTCCTGATGAGGACACCTATCCAATTTTTAATGAAAGCGGGATGGGTCTGGGGGGGGGAGAAATGGGGGAAGGATGATGGGGGTCACTTTTCTCCCTCTGCTGTGCGTGCCGCAGCTGAACTGTATAGTCTAGCTGCGGGGGTGGGGTGTATTGTGACACTTTCTTTGCGCCAATGCTCTACTACACTTGCTTGGCGAGAGTCCGGGAGAGCTGACAAGTCTGCACCCACTGTTTGCATGTCCCGCAGAACAGCCCATGGAATCTGGGACTGTCCCGCAGGATCCTGGTGGGTTGGAAGGTGTGGGTGTTGCCATTTGGTTCCTCACCCCCTGCAGCCCTGCCTCCATGAGAGATGAGGCCAACTTTTTTCACCCAAAGGGACATTTGGCACAAAAGATTTGTTCTGTCTTTGTTCTTTATTTTGTTATAATTTGTCTGTTTTGCATCCACATTTGTTCTGTTTATTGAAAAGGGTTAATTTTTTTTTTTGTAATATCCTTGACATGCAGATGACATACAGATATGGAAAAATACAAGTATAAGCCTGTGAACTATACAGAAAGGCATCACCTTTTTAATTCCTCTGACTTCTATGGGCTAAAAATAGTACCAGACTGGTATACACTTTTAACCCCTTAACATCATAGATGTCTACATAGATGTATGAGGGCTTGTTTCTTGTAGGACAAGATGAAAACTTTTAAGTCCACTGACCATAAAATCTAATTTAATGGTAAACCCCAAAAAATTATTTATAGGGTGAAACATAAAATAAAATAAAAAAACTTGATTGTGCTATTTTTGTGGTGGTTTAATTTTTAAGGGGATTTAGTGTTTGGTATCAATGACATGCTATATGTATTTTTAAGTTTATTTTGAAGCGCTCTCTTCTCCGCGGAGTTACCCGGCGAGCCGGTACAGGCAGTGTGAGTATGCCATCACCTGCTTGGGGTCGCTCTGGAGGAAAGAAACGGACCGAGCAGGAAAGGTGGAAAGGTGAGTACAGTCCCCTTTTTTAATTTATTTTCCCTCCTAGCTATAATGGGGGGCCAGAACCCTGCCTACACATAGCAGGGCGTAGCTATAGGGGTGCAGCGGTAGCAGTTGCTACCGGGCCCTGAAGCCTGAGGGGGCCCAAAAGCCCTCCTGCCACATAAGAATACACCAGTGTTATAAATGACATATGGCAGCCTGGGGGCCCTGTTTCACTTTTTGCACTAGGACCCAAATTTTAAGTTACGCCTCATAGGGGGCCATGTTTCCCCCCTACTATAATAGGGGCCATGTACTCAAACCAGCAAATTGGGGGTCAGTTCCCTGCCTAGCTATAAAAGGGGGGTATGTTTCTCTGTCAGCATAAGGGGGCATGCACCCGCCCCGCTTAATGGAGGCCCTGTTACCCTGCCTATCTATAATGGAGGCCATGTTACCCTGCCTAGCTACAATAAAGGGCCATGTTACCCTGCCTAGCAATCATGGGAGCCATGTTACCCTACCTAGCTGTAATGGGGGGCATGTTATCTGCCTAGCTATATTAGGGGCCATGCTACCCTGCCCAGCTATAATTGGGGGGCCAGTTTCCTGCTAGCAAAAATGGGGCCATGTTATCCTCCCCACATAACGGGGGCCCAAAGTCCCCGTCTAGCAATTTTTCTGGGGCCATATTTTTCCCTGCAATTTACTGGGGGCCTATTACCTGCCTAGCTATAATGGGGGCCATGTTCCCTGCCTAGCTATAAAAAGGGCCCGTTACCCTGCCTAGCAATCATGGGGGCCATGTTGCCCGCCTGCTATAATAGGGCCATGTTACCCTGCCCATCTAAATGGGGGCCATGTTACCCAGCCCAGCTATAATGGGGGCCATGTTACCCTGCCTATCTATAATGGGGGCCATGTTATTCTGCCTATCTATAATGGGGACCATGTTACCCTATCTAGTAATTTACTGGGGCCATATTACCTGCCTAGCAATGTACTGGGGCCATATTACCTGCCTAGCTATTATGGGGGCCATGTTACCCTGCCTAGCTATAATAAAGGGCCATGTTACCCTGCCTAGCAATATTAAAGGGCCATGTTACCCTACCTAGCTGTAATGGGGGCCATGTTATCTGCCTAGCTATATTGGGGGCCATGTTACCCTGCCTAGCTATAATGGGGGCCATGTTATCCTGCCTAGCAATAATGGGGGCCATGTTATCCTGCCTTGCTATAACGGGGGTCCTGTTCCCATGCCTAGCTATAATAGAGGGCCATGTTATCCTGCCTAGCTATAATGGGGGCCATATTACCATGTCTATCTATAATGGGGGCCAGGTTACCCTGCCTAGCTTTAATGAGGACCATGTTACCCTGCCTAGCTATAATGGGGGCCATGTTAACCTGCCTAGCAATAATGGGGCCATGTTGTCCTGCCTAGCTATAATGGGGGCCATGCTATCCTGCCTAGCAATAATGGGGGCCATGTTATCCTGCCTAGCTATAATGGGGGTCATGTTGCCCTGCCTAGCTATAATAGGGGCCATGTTACCCTGCCTATCTATGATGGAGGCCATGTTACCCTGCCCAGCTATAATGGAGGCCATGTTACCCTGCCTAGCTATAATGGGGTCCATATTACCCTGTCTAGCAATTTACTGGGGCCATATTACCTGCCTATCTATTAAGCGGGGCTATTTTATCCTGCCTAGCTATAATGGGGGCCATATTACATGCCTAGCAATTTACAAGGGGCCATATTACCTACCAAGCTATACACTGGGGCCCATATTACCTGCCTGGCTGTATACTGGGGGCCATATTACCTACCTATATATTTACTGGGGTCCATACTACCTACCTATCTATATACTGGGGTCCATATTACCTACCTATCTATATATTGGGGGCCCTATTGACTACTGATTCTGGGGGCCCTATTACCTGCCTATCAATACTGGGGGACCTATTACCTGCCTAGCTATAATGGGAGCTCTATTACTTGCCTACATTTACTGGGAGTCCTATTATCTACCTATATGTACTGGGAGCCCTATTACTTACCTATATGTACTGGGAGGCTATGTTACCTACCTATATGTACTGGGGGGGTCCCTATTACCTACCTAAATGTACTGGGGGCCCTATTATCTATATATACTGGGGTCCCTATTACATATATATACTGGAGGTCATATTATCTATATATACTGTGGGGCCAAGTATTTATATATATTGGGAGGGGGGTCCTATTTCCTATCTCCAGACTGGGGGGCCCTATTGTGTAGATATCTATCTACTGGGTAACATCTCACCTTTCTATCTACCGAATGGGGGACATATAACCTATATACCAACCTACTGAGGAGACCTATTTACCTACATACTGGGAAGGGGTCTATAAACTTACCTAATGGGAGCTTATAAAGGAACAATATGTGACTCTCCATTCCACACAGCAGACACCTGGCTTTTCTATCATTCCCCCAGTAGGTAGGTATATACAGTATGTGCTGGAAAAGTGAGGATTCTAAAATGTTTGTGTGGTAAATTCTGCAGAGACGAGTCATGGCAGGAGAAGTCATCATGGCGGTCTTGGCCGGATGTAGAAGGGAAGGGAAAGTGAACAACTCCGATCAGAAAAGTCACTAAATGTAACTTCAGTGTAATCACTTATATTGTTGCAGAGCACCTACATACAACTACTTTCTACCACTATATGGTCACTGTATGGCGGTAATATACGTCTTCAGTGCCTGTGTATAACTGATGGTCACATGGGGAGTTCACGTTCAGTCATGGTCTGACAGCATTATTTGATCCTTAAGTAGTAATAGTCTTGGGTCTTGGTTTTGTGGGAGTTTGTTTTTTTAGTAACAATCATTCGTATGGTATATTTGCTCCATGTATAGGTGTATTATTTGGTGACTGTTATTTATAAGGTATTACACTGTCATACGGAGGTGAGAGCTTTTGAAAAGTAAATTTGTCATCGCTGATTTTCATTGTACAGTGACTGCTGAGGAGATGGACAGAATCTATGTGGAATATGCAGAAAAAATAATGACAGGAACATAAGTTTTTGCTCTGTAAAAATACATGGCGCAGTTTACAATGTGGCATGAAAAATGCTGTGTGAACCCCAAACTACTGAGCAAAATTCAACATAAAGGGCCCAATCCCTGGATGTTTTGGGATCCTATCAACGCCCTTGCTCTCACCTCCCTTAAACATGCCCTGAGTTGTGTGGCATTCCGCTGGGGTATTGTTTACAATGAAGTGATCATCAGTGTGTGATGTTGCCAAAGGATGTCCACTTTTTTTGCCTTTCTTGACTTGCAGTCTCTCTTGCAACCTGCTGACACTAGCAACACTTTAAAGCTCACCGGCAACTTCCGTCTGAGAGCTTCCTGCTTGAAGCCTCGGCTATGGTGGAGTACTTTGATTTAATTTTAAAGTGTTTTCTTGGTCTTATGATGTCAAAATGTAAACAGCATGATGAGGAGGACTATTTAAATTTTAATTCAAATTGATCCCTTAAATTTATTGGCTCATTCAAGGATCAAACACCTGTTGTAAATCTTGCCATTAAGCTCTTGGTAGAGATCAGCAAGTTGTGTAAAAAGTACTGACACATTGTATAGTTGGACATTTGCATTCTAACTTAAGATATGGTCTCATTTAGTTCATTTACAAATATTTTCAAGAAATGTTATATCCTGAAATTTCAACCAAGAGCCAAATATCCCTAACTTTTTGTGAGTAGGTGGGTTTCTTTGTACAAATATAAACAGACAGATAACGACATTTATCTTTTTATCCATGTAATTCTAATCTTAGCATACTGAAGCTTTTTAACATGGTACCAAAAAACAACTTTTGTACAAATCTATTTTAAACAAAGTCAAAGTCTTTATACAATTATAGCTAATGAAAGTATATGACTAGTTTTTAAAAGTCCATTTAAGTATTCCTCTAGTAAGATGTCCACACTTTTAACCAGAACTCCTGTTAAGAACACAGCAATGGGAAGCGCCAGGGGTGAGTCCACGCAGGACAATCACTTCTTTCATTAGTAAAGGCTTCTTGGAGGACCCTGGTTCTGCTTGGAAAGGCAGTGGTGGTATTGCAGTATTTTGAGTAGAAAGCTCTGATAATGTAATGTGTAATTCACTATTTGCCACTGCAAAACACAAACACAACTTTTCGTGGGCGCACAAAATAGATTCAATATAGAAACAATGCAATATTCAAGACACACACAAGTACATATATAAAAAACACCTGGACAGTAAAGAATTTATCTTTGTCCTCAAAGCCCCCCAAAACGGAAATTTGCGTCACACATATCTTTTTAAACAGGGCCAGGACGATGGTAAGTGAAGGTAGGCAACCGTCTAGGGCACCACCTCGCCCCAGGCAGAAAAGAGGACGCAAGGAGGCATGGAGTGGGCTGAATTTTCCATTTGGGGAGCGCATTGCTTGCCTAGTTCATCAGAATACCTTGCCCCAGCCCTGCTTCTAAACAATCCTTGTAATACACTATATACCTGATATAGTGGCCAAAGTGAAAACTGCAGGACTTAAGAATTATTAAAAAAAAATATTGAAATGATAGGAAAATAAAAAAAAAAAAAACCAAAAAATCTTAAAAAATGTTGAACATAAAAATGTGAGTTAAACAATAGGTCATTTTTTGATGACTCATTTCCTTTTAAAGGGAAATGTCGGCAATTTTTTTTATACTTATTAAATCAAGCCCTGATCCATATTTTTTTTCCTCTCAGTCGTTATTATTTGCTGAGTGTAGATTTCGCAAGGCGGCCGGGTATATATGTTTGTGGGGAAGACATGCTTGCTTGCACTGCTTTATCATCAATCAGAGAGAGACTTTACAGCAGCTATATGCACATAGGGTTCTTAAGAGAGATTCTGTCCCATAGACTTGTATAGGAGAGTTTTCACTGTGAAGGGGGGGGGGAGAGGGGGAGCTTGTCCATCTCCTCTTATGACTGGTGGATTCGTGTTATCTGTACACAATGGGGGTCTCCTTTCAGTTTTGACCCTGCTTCTTTTGATAATGAGCCACATTGCTGAAAAGCTCTCTAACAAAAACGGGAAGTGTCAGACTATTATTAGGCTTAGTGGCCAAAGTCAAAACTGCAGGACTTAAGAATTGTTAAAAAAAAATACTGAAAGTGATCTGGAAAATTAAAAAAAAAACATAACCAAAAATCCTAAAAAAATGTGTTTTAACATAAAAATTTTGAGTTAAACAATTTGGTCATTTTTGATGACACATTTCCTTTAGGAATTTCCAGGTGGTTTCTATAATAGATCTAGCCCAACATTACAGAAAGCAGTCAAGCAGCAGGCCAAGAGGTCATCAAAGGTCAAATTGCTTTCTTTCCCAGAGAATGTCCCTGTACCTCATAGCATAGTTAAATCTTACAGTTAAAAAAAGATATATGTCCATCAAGTTCAACTAAGGGTTTGGGGTGTGAGATGTTGATGAAGGGAAGGTAAAGGAAAATTTTTAAGCTTTGTTTCCCCTAGTGATGTAGACTTTGGAACCCATAAGGCATGAAACAATCTGCTCTAAAGGAATATTTCATTCCTGATACCAAAATTGCCATCAGACTGGACGTAGACAGCTTTTATATGGCTACATAAGTAATAGTATTTTTTAGTAGATAGTTATGTAATCCATTCTTGAAGCCTGTTCCTGCAGTGACCAGCTCCAGAGGCAGCTATTCCACAGTTTCACAGTTCTCATGGTAAAGAAGGCTTTTCTTCTCTAGAGCCTGAATCTTTTTTTTCTCCAGATGGAGGGGGTTTTACATGAAATAAAGTTGCTGGACTGAAGCTGACTTTAGTCCATGACATCCTGCCATGCTCAGAGGCCACGTTAGACTATAAATACACTGTACTAGCCCTGGGAGAACCACTTTAGTAATCATGGTATCTCTATTGGCAGAGCAGACATTTTACAAACACCATATGATAGGGTATGTTCACACGGTGTTTCTAAGATGCGTGTTTGGATCCGTGTCTCGGATCCAAAATGCACCCAAACACTCATCTATCAATGTGCAGTGTGTTTCCAATGTAAAACATACATCAGCGTTCAGACGAAATGTGTTTTACATATGTATTTCTGTTGCGTCTTTTGGATTCGTTCCAAAAAAAATGTCATGTCAATTCTTGATCCATTTGATGCAGCACCCCGAGCTCCCTATTTAAAACTATAGGGTGTGTTTTCTGCAGCAAAAACACATCCAAACCCAGCACCGCATG
The DNA here is from genome assembly GCA_025379985.1 of Phyllomedusa bahiana. Lineage (NCBI taxonomy): Eukaryota > Metazoa > Chordata > Amphibia > Anura > Hylidae > Phyllomedusa > Phyllomedusa bahiana. The sequence goes on from JAODAL010073851.1 coordinate 10,248, forward strand.
TTAAATTTCGTTTTGGGACAACGTTTGAATTTTGTTGTTCGGATCAAAAAATGTATTTCAAAAAATGGCGTTTTATTATACCCTTAAAGCCACATAGCTGTTCAGTACACCCCAAATACCAACACTAATATTTAATTAATAGATAGCATGGCATGTACTTATTTTTATACACTTTTACAAATAGGTGTGACTTTTGCCACATGAAGAATTTTACTGAGGCATGAATACAACTATATTTTCGTGTGCAGTAAACAAAAGTATACAAAAGTTTTTCCTTAACAGGATTTATGCAGCCATAATTTGGTCCCGTTTTCCACATGGAGAAATACATAGCAAGTTTTAGAAAATAGAGAAATAATCCATGGCACACCACTTTCAGGGGGGAAGACTGTTTATTTCCAAAACAGATCGTGCTATACAAATTATGCTGAAGGAAGATCCATAAAGGCATGTCCCCATGGAACAAGCAAAATATAATCCCCACCGTATTTGCTCTGTTTTGGGCCCTCCTCCTTTGCGGGCCCACATGTTCATATTCCGACCGAAAACCGGCGGAATTTTGAACATGCTCAAAGTTTTTTTGGGCCGCCTGCGGTCTAAAAAACGTCCGGCGGAAAACTCATGCAGTGGGGACCGCTACAGGGATTTTCTATAGAAGTCTGTGTAAAAGATTGTCAGCCGGTTTGCAGGCGGCTTTCAAAACTGAAAACCGTCTGCAAAACCATCTAAAAAACCAGCCGTGGGGACGAGCCCATAATAGACCCAAATTTTTAAGTGTCAGTTGATAAGATGCCAACAACAAATGACACTGCCGATGCTCCTTATGCTCCTGCTTACCTCAACCACCATTCTCCCCAGGCTTCTGTTTATGAGGCGGGGTCATTTTTTTACATGTGCTTTAAATGCGCCTCCTTTGACTATTACCTAAGATATACTACAGATGTCCGGTTTTGAAAAAGATGTAATACTGAAATTTTCATTTGTTGGCATCTTATCTCTGACACTTGATTACTGATGTCTATTATGTGCAGTATTTTGGGCTTCCTTCAGCATAATTTTGTAAAAGCACGATTTTTTTTGTAAAAAAAACGCAGTTTTTCCCCCTGAAAGTGTTTTCCGTGGATTTTTTCTCTACTTGCATTTTAATTTTTTTCCATGAGCACCCACCTCCAAAAAGGTTTGGCAAAAAAATTTTTCTATTATATTAGAATAAAAAGCAGACATTTGCTACTTATGTTAAAGAAACTTTTGGGTTTAAATTAGATGTAAGAAACCCCCCGGGAAAAGGAGGGCTTTTTGGGCAATCTTCCTGACTTTCCGGGCCCCTAAAAATAAAAGTCAAAATTTTTTAACAGGAAACTAAAATAGTTTTTTGCATTAAAAAACGGTTTTTTGACTTTAACTTTTTGAATAAAAAATGTGACAAGTAATTAATCTCATTGATTTCTTATTTACCAGAGAAATAATATGTAAAGCACATATATACACTCACTGGCCACTTTATTAGGTACACCATGCTAGTAACGGGTTTGGGCCCCCCTTTTTCCTTCAGAACCCGCCCCAAAAATTCGTGGGGATAGATTCCACAAGGTGTTGCAACATGCCAAAATTGGAAACCAAGGGGGCCCAAAAAAAAAGTTGGGCCCAAAAAAATATTCCCCACACCATACAAACCCCCACCACCCCCCTGAAAACCTTGATACAAGGCCCGGATGGACCATGCTTTTCCCTGTTTTTTAAAACGCCCCCCCGGAAAAAAAAAAATTAAAAAAGAAAAAAAGAATGTCGCAGCAGAAAAACGAGACTCAACATACCAGGCAACGTTTTTCCAAAAAAACTACTGTCCCCAATTTTGATGGGGTTTGGGCAAATTGGAGCCTCAGTTTTCCCGTTCTTAGCTGAAAGGAGTGGCAAACCCGTTTGGTCTTTTTGCTGCCCGTAGCCCCTCTGCCCCAAAATTTTGCCGTACTGTGCGTTTTAGAATGCTCTTCCCGCCTACCTTTGGGTTTAACGGGGCATTTGATCACTTGTTGCCTTTCTAAACCCCTCCAACCAACGCCCCTTCCCCTTTGACCTCTGGCATCAACAAGGCATTTCCGCCCACAGGGCTGCCGCTCCCCCCAAAGGATTTTTTTTTTTTTTTCGGAAAACCCTTTTTTCCGTAAACCCTAAAGATGGTTGGGCGTTTAAAAACCCAGGAGAACAGCAGTTTTCCTTTAAATACTCAAAACCCAAACCCCTTTTGGCACCCAACCCCCATGCCCCTACCCTTCAAAGGCACTCAAATCACCTTTTTTCCCCCCTAACCCGATGCTCCGGTTTTAACTGCAGGAGATTGCCTTTTACCAGTCTACAAAAGCCCAAATCACTGTTTTTTGCCATGGATTGGCCTTTGGGTTTGAAATTTTAAGGGATTAACGAGCATTTTGGGCAGGTGTAAACCCAATAAAAATGGGCCCGGGGAGTGTAAGTTAACTGGGAATAGTCATTTTTGGATTGAAAAAAGGGATGAGCCTTAGGTTTGGATTTGATGGGAAAATTGGTTTTCATGGCCAAGATGTTTCCCCAAATGGCCCCCAACCCCTTTTTGACAGCCAAGGCCGGGAAATAATCAGGGAAACCATTTTTAAAAAAAGAGCACCCCTAAAGCAGCCTTTTAGGTCTTTAAACGCCATGATATACCAAACAGCACCATCAATTGGGCTGATCAAATGGGGGTTGGGTGCTAAAGGGTGTATCCTGCTGTAGTTTTTTTTCTCTTAAGGGCCCAAATTTCCCCCATTGGGTTTTTTAAATTTAGCTCATTCCCCAACCTCCCCTGCCTTTAAAACCCGGGGGTTTTTCCCCTTTTCCCCCTTCCCCTTTGGTTTTTGCATCCCCGTCCCTTTTGTTTGTCCCTTTTTTTGTTTTTTTTTTCCTTTGGTTTTGTTTCTTATCCCGGTATTGTCCTTCCCTTTTAACCTTGTTTGTATTTTGGCCCGGGTCCTATCTGTCCTGTCTTGTTTTGGGCCCGCCCTATGTTCAGACAGCCTTGGCCCGTATTTTTCTGTCAATTTTCTTGGCCTCCATTTTATCCTGCCTAATTCCCCCCCTTTCCCCTAATTCCCGCCTTGTTTTCTTTGTTTCCCAGCTCTTGTTTCCTCGTTTTTCCTGCTTATGTATTGCTGTGTTTTCATCCTGTTCAGTCCAAACTGTCCTTAAAAATTCTGATTTAAAATCCTCCCCCTCTTTTCTTAACCCCACACATCCCCCGTACCCCGCTTGTACTTGCCTTGAATTCCCCCCCGTCTGCCTGTTCTTGTTTTTGTCCTCCCTTTTGTTTACTTTTTAGGTTTTTTGGTCAGCGGCCCAAAAACCCCCGGGCTGCTCTGAGGGGCGTACCCTTTGGGGCCCCTTTGTTTTTGGGCCCCCCCGAGCCCAAGGGCCCATTAGTGGCACCCGTGGGTCCACAACCCCCGTTCCCCTTAACACTGGGACAAAAAAAGGGGAAAAATACTAGGGAAAAAACAGTGATCCCATTTTTGGGGTTTTTTTTTTTTTTTTTAAAAAGCACCATCCTTAAAACCCAGTAATTTGTCTGTTAAATGCAAAACAGCCAATTCCCGGGAAAAGTGTTTTTACTTCTGCACACTAGTTTGGCAGGAAAACGGTTTTTTGCAGGGTTTAAAAAACCAAAATGGCCATTCCACTTCAAAAAGTATGGTTTTAACTAGGAAAATGTGGGGGTTTCCCAAATGGCGGGTAAACATTAATTAAACCCCTGTAACATATCCCGAGGAAACCTTTTAAAAGGGGAATTTTACAAAAGTGATAAAACCCCTCACATTTCTGTAAAAATTGTAAATTTAAAAATTTTCCCCTTTTAAAAACACTGGGGAAAAATTTTATACCATGTAAAGTTTTTCCCGTGACAGGGTTGTATAAAAAGTATTAAAATTTTGGGGTGCCCTCAAAAAACTCCAAAATCCAACCATCAATGTCTAAAACCCCCTGGCAAACAAAAGTGAGTAAAAAACCCTTTTAAGTGAAAATGAACAAATTGTTCCAAATTTTTCCCTTTTCCCTCCCCGGGGTCATTTGGTTTTTAATTTGGGGGGAAAATTTTGTTTTAAAATTTTTTTTTTACCACTCTCACAGCCCTCATACTGGGGCACTGGAAGTTCAAAAAAGGGGACCTTTTTGGCAAAAAAACTACTGAAGGTCTGAAAAAAAAATTTTTTGCTTTTCATAAAATGGCTTTTAAAATTTTAAAAAGAAAAACCAACATACTGGGAAAATGAGCTCAACAAGGGATCAAGACCCCTAAAAAAAATGATTTAACAAAAACAAAATTCAAATCAAACAAG
>JAODAL010073852.1:0-14593 GCA_025379985.1 Phyllomedusa bahiana
TAAGGGGGGTAAAAACGCCAGATAAAAATTTGTTTTTGGGTAGGGGTTAGATACACAGCCCAAATTTATATACCTGGGGGAGGGTTTGATACACAGCCACAATATAGTAACACTGGGGGGGTTTAGATACACAGCCAGCAGATATAGTATAAATGGGTAGGTTTGATACACGCCCCAATGAATATACCTGGGGATTTAATACACAGCCCCAATAGAACGGGGAAAGCCTCCCCCCACCCCACTTCCCCCCCCCCCCCCATCACTCACTGGTTCTGAAGTTAGAATAAGTTGTCTTTCTCCTCCCGTGGAAAGGAAGGGTTAGAGGGAGCACCCCCCCCTCTCCTCCCCCCCGGTCTCTTAGTGGCCGCACTGCTGGGGAGGGGGGGGGTGGGGGTTTTCAGGCTCAAAATCCAGTCTGGCCCCTTTTACCTCAGGGGCTGTGCCGTGACAAAACGCCCCGGGACCCCCAGCAAACTGAGGCCCATTTAAATACCACGGAAACATCTGAAGCCTGGCCCCTTTCGCTACTGGCGGGGATCCCAAGATCGGCCCGATGTACTCCCATGGGCAAGGTAGGCAGCTGTTTAAGGGGGCCCTCGAGCCGGGGGCCCCCCGGGAGTGCCCCATTGGGGCCCAAAGGAAGACGGCCCGCCCCCCCCGGTATAAAGAGGACGATCATCTGTGGTAAGGCAACTATTTGTCCTCCAGTGGGAATAGGGAGTTAAGGCACGTGGGAAAAAATGGTAATGTCCCCCAGGTGGTTAAGGTAAGAAAGGGCCTCCCTAAGTTTAGAAGGTTTTAGGGCACCCATAAGTATATAGGCAAGTTATTATTTTCCCCCTCCCCCCCATTTTTTAATATCCGCGAAGTACGAGTTGTCACTCAGGTTTTTACGGGAATGGCTCCATCCCTTTTTCCCATTTTTTGGTAAGTAAAACATCCCCAAAAACAATATTTTACCCCCATGCTTACATGGGGTTCGTTCTTTGGGTCATAGGGAGCATTTCCTTCAAACACGGGGAGTTGAGTTAAAACCCAAAAACTAAATTTTTTTCTCATCTGACCCCGACCTTTCCCAATCCTCACAGAAATCCCGGGGTTTTATTGGGAAAAATTGGGAGCCGCACAATCCTTTTTGAGCGGGGACCTTTTGAGCCCCGGGGGGGTTTTTAAAATTATGGGAAATTTGTTACCAAGGGCTTTCTTGTGACTGGATCCCCTGCTTGAGTTTTTTAAAAAAGTTCCCCACGGAGTTATGGGGATCTCTCATTTTCCTATGATCAAGGATACCCCACGAGGAAAATTTTCGCAGGGTGCCCCAGTCGTGTTGATTGTATAGAGAGGGGCGAATCGACTCAAACAAAGGGGAAATTTGTTTAGAATTTGGAAAACTTAGATTCGTACGAAGGGAAAAATTATTTTTTTTCTAAAAGGCCGTGAGCAAGGGCGTGACATGGGGAGAAAAACTCTGGAAGGAAAAAAGGAACCCCTCAATGCATGTGCAAATATGAAGCCAACAGCAACCAGGGGGTTCTGTGACGCCAACCTATAAATCGGACGCCATTTTAAAATTCTCACACTTCTTACTTGCTCCGCCCAGAATTATCTGCTGCGCACATATCCCTTTTTTCAAAAGAAACTAGTTTTTTAAAATGATGGGGGAAAAACCTTCACAAGTGTGTAAATACACACTTGTTCCTAAACCACCGTTATTATTTTTTTTTTATTTTGGGGGGTACCCCCCAAAAAGTTCGGGGTGGTGTATTTGTGGTTCACTGTGTTTTGAAAATTTTTATCCCCAAAGGGTTTAAATTTTACCCTCTTGTTTTGGGGGAAATTTTCGATCAAAATACAGGGTTTTTTTTTCCACCCTATATACACTCAACCCATCGGGGTTCACTGGGGTAAAAGTTTTTTAGGGCCCAAGGGGTTAAATTTTTATCCTTTTGTTTGGGGGGTAATTAGGAGCCCAAATAAGGGTTTTTTTATAAAATATCTTCATTAACATCGTTGTATTGTAAATTTTTGATCAAACAGTATGTCAGACAGAAAAGTTGCGGGCCCCATCACCCCAAGAAACAGTGGCACAAATTTCCGGGAAACGGGCACGGTCACAGCATTTAAAGGGGGGACACCCGAAAGCGGGGTTGACGGGGGAAATTTCCAAAGAGCTACCATTGTCATCTAGCCCCTGTTTTTGATCACCGGAAAAGGGTTTTTTTGGGTTTTTTTTTGACTATAGGGGGTTGATGGGTTTACTTGGCTATCGAAAGGGGCGATATTTAAGGGGGGCCCCTTTTTTTTAAAAGGTTTTTTTCCGAAAGGGGAAGCAGTCGATTATGAGCAAATGACCTTTAAAAGTCTATGGGAGAGAAACAACACCTTCATTCTTCACCCAAAACAGGGCTGGAGAAGCTGAATTAACATCCACAACAGTCAAAGGGGAAAACGTGCTACATCTTAGGAAAACACACTTATTAAAAAAAACCACAGAAAAAAAAACCACACCCCTTTCCCACTATCCCGGTCTTTCCCAACAGCATGACCCTTCAAATTTGCATGCCCCCAAAAATTTAAAAAGTGCCAAAGGCAGTATGTTTTTTGAACCACCATTTTTACTTGAACTAAAACCATTGTATCTCTGTCCCGGGGAAACGCAGCATACCCCCCCAAACCGCAAAAACCCCCAGTTTTAAAAGTCCCCGGAAAAAGGACCCTTTTCAACCACCTTTTTAGTTTCAGGGACTTGAAAAAAACCCCTTCCGGGGCCAAACAGCATACCCCCCAAACCCCCAAACCCCCCCCCTTTAAAAAGTCCCGGGAAAAAAAGGAAAGTCCCAACCCCCCTTTTAGTTTCACGGGAAACATTGACTAAAACCTGCCGGGGCCCACAAAAGACCCCCAAAAAACCTGAAAGACCCCCAAAATTTAAAAAGTCCCCAAAAAGGGAGCCCTTTTCCCAACCACCATTTTAGTTTCGGGGGAATTTGACAATCCCTTCCGGGGCCACAGCATGAGCCCCAAACCTCTTTCCCCCAAAATTTTAAAAAGTCCGGGAAAAAAGGGGAATTTTTTAAAAACCCAAACCAAATTTTATTTTTCACGGAAACTTTGGACAACCCTGTCCTGGGCCAAAAGCAAACCCCAAACCTGAAAACCCCCCAAATTTTAAAAAGGCCCGGGAAAAAAAATTTTTCAACCCCCAAATTTTATTTTTCACGGGACATTAACAAATACCTTCCTGGGCCACAGCAGGGACCCCAAACCCCATGACCCCCCCATTTTAAAAAGTCCCGGGAAAAAGGGATTTTTTCAACCACCTTTTTAAATTTTCACTGGAAACTTTGGACTAAAACCTCCCCCTGGGCCCCCAGCGACCCCCCCAAACCTGCATGACCCCCACATTTAAAAAGTCCCGGAAAAAGGAGTCTTTAAAAACCACCTTTTTTATTTTCACTGGACATTGACTATACTGTCCGGGGGCCACAGCAGAGCCCCAAACCTGAAAAACCCCCCAAATTTTAAAAAGTCCCCCGGAAAAAGGAGCTTTCAACCACCATTTATTTTTCAACTGGACATTGACTAACCGGTCCTGGGCCAACATGCCCCCAAAACCTGCATCCCCCCCAATTTTAAAAAGTCCCCGGAAAAAGGATTTTTTTTAAAACCCCCTTTTTAGTTTAAACTAAACTTTGACTATCCCTGTCCGGGCCAAAAGCATGACCCCCAAAACCTGCAAAACCCCCAAATTTAAAAAGGGGCCGGGAAAAAGAGTTTTTTAAACCACCATTTTTTTTTTCCGGGACATTGACTTACCTTTTCCTGGGCCACAGCTAAACCCCCAAAAATGCAGGGACCCCCACATTTAAAAAGTCCCCAAAAAAGGGAAATTTTTCAACCCCCCTTTTTTAGTTTCACGGGACATTGACATACCCTTCCTGGGCACAGAAACCCCAAAACCGGAAGTTTAAAAGTGGGGGTTTTAACCCCATTTTGGGTTTTCACCTAATTAACAACCGGTTAAAAGGGCCCCCTGAATGCCCCCACAAAAAAAAGGGGCCAAAAAGGAAGCCAAAAGATTTTCCGGGAAATTAAAACTTACCTTCCTCCACAGAAAATCCCCCAAAAACCGCTTCCCCCCTTTTAAAAAATTTGGGGGCCCAAAAGACTTTAAACCAATTTAAATACTTGGGGGAAAACCCCTTTCCGGGCCACCCATGCCCCAACCAGGAAACCCCCTTTTTAAAAGGGGCCGGAAAAAAAGGGCCCTTTCCCCCTTTTTTTTCCCTCAGTCCCCGGGCCCCAACCCAAAACCTTTAAAAATCCCCCCACATTGGTCCAAAAGGGTTTTCCCAAAAACCCCCTTTAAATTTCCGGAAGAATTTTTTTCCACAATTTGCCCCAAATGCTTTTTTAAAGATTTTTTTTCCGAAAAACTTTTAAAAACCGGATGGGAATTTCCCCCCATTTCCCTTTTTTTCCTTTTTTAATTTTATTAAAATGGGTTGTCTCAATAAAGGGATTTTAAAGCTATGTTTTTAAAAATCCTTGGGAAAAACAAGTCATTTTGGGAATATGTGTCCATTAACAGTGTCCCCACCTATTCCTTTTTCTGACAGCAAAAAAACACCCTTGAGCCACCTTTTGCCCCTTGTGAAAACAAAAAGTCTGTTTTCCCCGTATATAGCTTTTCATGTCACAGAAAATTTCCCCCCAAAAAATTCCAAAAAAACCCGAGCCACTTTTTACAATTGTCAAAGAACAAATTCTATTAGAAACAAAAATTTTTTAGAAAAAGGGCCCTGTATATTGCTGCATTTCAAAAACAGCAAAGAAACCAAAAAAAAAAAAAAAATACCTCCCGCCACTGTTTAAAAATTGGAAGGAAAAAATCCACTTAGAAGCCACATTTCTGTTCCAAAGGACCATGATTTTGGGTGTATTTTCAACAACATACCCAAAAAAAATAAAAATAAAGCCCTTTTCCCTTCCCCTGTTAAAATTGTGAGGCCAAAATACCCCAAAACCCCTTGACAAAGGGGAAAAATTCCCAAAAGAAGGGGAGTAAAGGAATATGAAATTTTCATGAAACCTTGTGTCTTTTAAATTTTTCTTCACAGCAAAAACCCCAAAAAGAAATGTTGGGGAAATTTAGAAAAAAAAATTGCAGAAAAAAATTACATTTTAAAAAAAATTTTTTCAAAAACCTTTTTTGTTTTTGGGGAGGAATGTGAATAACCACAACTAAAGGTGACCTCGGCAAATTGGGGGGCCCCAACATCACAGAGATCCCCCGCCTGATTTATCTTGATGAAAAATCAAACGATCCAAAATTTTCTTTTTGGAAAGCCGGGTGGCCCTTTTTTTTTGTAAAAGACTCTTTGGGGGTGCTGAAGGCCGCTCAATATGACGCTGGCTGCTGGGCAGGACAACACATCTTTTGGGGTGGCGAGCCAGCTCGGGCCTTTTGTCCCTTTTTTGGATACCCAGAATCTATTGGTCCCGGAAAAAACATAAAAAAAACATGGGGTTGAGACGCAGAACGTCGTGCACCAAGTCTTAAAAACTGGTCTCTGGGGGGGTTTTTTGAGGGGGTGCAATTTCATGCTTTGGGGGGTTTTGGAAAAAAAAGTTGCCAGAGGCCCCCCATTTTGGGTTTTTGCCACCTTGCCTGCTGCTGCCGCTGCTGCCGCTACGGTACTTGGGCACTCTACGCGTCACGGCGCTGGCGTTGTTCCACCGTGGGGTTTGAAGAACGGAAGCAGACGCAACAGATGCTCCAGTTGACAAAACACAAGGTCTCCATTTCCCCGCATTTTAAATCTCCCATTTGGGGGGGGGAAGGGAAAGCTTAAAATTTTTTTTTGAAACCCGGGGGTCCCGGGGGGTGGCCCACCAAACGTTGTTTTTTTTGAGGGGCCAAAAATGGGGAGGAACATGTTGGGGGAAAAGGAGCACCAAGCACTCATTGAAGATTTTTTGCCCTTTAGTTTTCCCCAAACCTAAGGGTTTAGGGGCACAAACAAACTCATTCTTCCTCATCTGCCTCAAATTTAACGGGCCCAACCCCCTTTTCCAAAGGGAGGGAGTCGGTGTCTAAATTTCCCCCCCTCCCCCTCCCCGTTTTTTCCCCGGGAAAACTTCAACACAGCCCTGACTTACCTCAGAAAGAGGGACCCCCAGAGCTGGGGTTTCCGCCTTGCACTACCTGGACCCTGAACCCCCCTGCCTAAAGAAAAACCGGTTTTAAAAATTGGGGGAAACTGTTTGGGCCTTGTGGATTTGAAAGGAGAGAAAGGCCCCCGTGTCTCATCTGTGGGCCGTCCCCTCCTCCGTCCTGGCGGACCTGTTTTTTCCCGAGTGTCCAACGTCGTTTCCAGAACTAAGATCAAACCCCAAAACTCATCTACCCCCGGGCAAACGTCCGCACTGACCATTTTTTGGGGGTTCTTCAAAACTGGGGAAGGATGGGGCAAGCTCTTTTAAACCCCCCCCACTCTCGGTGGTTTAACCCCCCCAGGGCCGCACCGCTGCTTGTCCCCCCCATGTTTTCCCCTTTGTACTGCGTAATGGCAATTTCGCTGCTGCCACAATTGCTGGAACAAAGGGGGGGGTTTGGGAAATTTCCAACCCTGTTCCACGTCCCAAAAATGAAAACGGTTTGGGCGGGGGGGCCCAGCTGACGCTGCCAAAAGCAGCCCGGGGGGGAAAGAAAACAGGGGGCGAAAAGGGCGGAAGTGCGAACTCAGACCTCGAGCCTCCCTTTAGCAGGGAGCCAACCCGGGTAAACCTTTAGAAATTTTTTGGGGGACAAGGTTTATGACATGTGCCAGGGAAGGGATGGCTCTAGCCTAAACCCATCTTTTTGGGGGGCCACAGATTTTTTGCCCTTTTTCGCAAAAACCACCTTGCCTGGCCAAGGTTTTTTGTCCCCCGCCAGCGCTCGGGGGCTCGTTGCGGGAGCCGTCCACAGCTCCTGACCTGTGTGGGGGGGTCCCCCAACAGAAAATTAAAATTTTAACACGGGGCCCGGTTTCTCTGGGCACGTGAGCCCCCCAGAGGACCCTTGGGGAAAAAAAGGCCCCGCACCATCCCTGCGGTTTTTAAGGCGTGGGGCCGAGCCCGAGGGGCCCCCTCACGCCCAAGACATCCACCCACCCCAACCCATGAGGTGCAAAAGAATAAGCGGGGCCTTTTGGCCCCGGGACTAAATCCAAAGTGTCGGTGGGGAGATGGACTTTTCCCCGGGCACAGATGCAGACAACGCCTTTTAAAAATTTTTGATACACCGGCCGGCCAGGGCAGGGACGGTTTTTCCCGGCAAAGAAAACCTCTTTGCCCTCTGGTATTGGGGCAAGGGGAGGGCCCTGACGTGGCGGAAAACCCCCTGTTTCCCCCCAAAAGGGAAAAGGGAAAAAATTTTTCCAAAGGGCCCAAAAACCTGGGAATTTCCCCACATTCAGGGTTTTTTGGGTTTGGATGGGGTTTTTGGGTTTAAAATGTTTTTTTTTCCCTCCCAAAAAAATGGAAAACAGAAGGGTGTTTCTAGACGGCCGCTGTACCGGGTGCAGGTCGGGAAAAAAAGGCGGGAAAGGGGAAGGGGTTTGGATGGGTCTCGGGGGGTGCTGGGGGGTACTTCCCGACGGGGGAGGCCAAGCAGGCTGATCCCTATCAGACTTGAGAAAAACATGGGCAAACGAGGAACGCTTGGTGGTGGCGGAGGGGGAGGGGAGACGAGGGTGTGACATGGGTTTGGGGGCCCCGGGAATCCGGGCCCGGGGCCTTTTTTTGGGCCCAAATGTTCCCCGCCATTTCAACCCCAAGCATTCGCTGCATGTGAAAACTAACATGGTTTGGGGGTGGGTTAACCACTTTAAGGGTTTTTGCCTTTTACTTAAAAGGGGGTTTACGGCAAAGGGGCCCCCTGACATCGCTTTGAATCAGAGGGTTGCTAAAGAAGGCCCCCCTTGGAGGGGCCTGGACCTTTTTGACGGGGAAAAGCAGGAGCGGGGTTTTCCTGACCCGGGGTGCGAATCAAACAGGGGGACTTTTTGGGGACCGCCCTCTCCCCCCTTTTTTTGGGGGGACCCCTTTGACAAATACCCCAACGTCTTTTCCCCCTCTCCACGATGAAGCGCTCGCAAACAAATTCTGCGGGAAAAAACCAGGGAACCGAATGTCCCTCACATCATCAACATCAACACAGGGGACCCTTGGGCGTCCTGACTTTCTGATCCCCGAAACTGCGGGGAACAACAAGGGGGACCAAGGCGTTTTCCGGGCCCCCCCGGGATTTTTCCGTTTTTCCCGGGTTCCTTCACCTCCTGATTGGGATCAAATGACGGGGGTCAAGCCCAAATAAATCTTCCTCTTTAACTTTTAAAAGCCTTCTGACCCCAACCGCATTTTGTCATCAAAGAGGTTTTTCAACAATGGATTTTCCACGTGGGGGGTTTCACAGTTTGGGGAAATTTTTGGCTGCTTCTTTTTGGACGGATGCTTATGATGCGAAGACCATTTTGGGCCCTGACTGGGAAAGGAAAGAGGGTAAAAAAGCAAGATGCAAAGGGTTGGCATTAAACCCCTGAAAGGGCAAAATTGGGGCGATGTTTGTTACTTAGATTCACATGGCCCCGACCCCCGCATGACAGGCCTGGGCGGTCCTGCCAAAATGACGAAACCCCGGGGATCGTGTTTGGGCGCCAGCACTGGAAGGAAACACCCCTTTTCTCGTACCCTAAACCCCCCATTTGCTAACCCCCTCTTTGCCCCCGCTTACCACCTCATTTCCCCTCCATTCCCGAAAAATAAAATTTTTAGAAAAGGGATGGGAAAAATTTTTTGGAAATTTTTTATTAAAAAACGGGAAAACACAGCTATTCTCAAATCCCCCTAATAACAAAACAAAAATTTTGGGTTTTAAATTTAACCTGCCCAAATTTTCTATCAACCCAAAAAAGGGCTGGGGAAAAGTCAAAAACACGTATCTGTTTTATTTTTTTTATAATAACCCGGTATTTTTTGGGACCTTTTAATTCACCTTGGTGACTAAAGAATTGGGGGTTTTTAAAAATTTCTTGTCTGCGTCAATGAACAAAGTTTGGGGGGCAAAAGTCCCAAAAAAAACGTAACGTTTATTTTTTCTAAAAAAACACACGTAAAAATTTTTTACCCTTTTAATTCCCCCCTTTTGGGAAAAAGAATTGCGTTTTAAGTTACGTGGATCTGGTCAATGAACAAAGCTGGGGTTTCGCAAAATCCAAAACACGTTCTGTTTTTTTTTTATAATAAAATACCGGAATTTTTTTTACCTTTCAATTCAAACCCGTGGTGACTAAAGAATTGCTGTTTTAAGAAATTTTTCCCCAAACTGCGTCAAAGAACAAACTGGGGGCAAAAGGCAAAAAAAACTATCCTTTATGTTTTTTGTATGATACACGTATTTTTTTGGGAACAAACAAAACCGTTCCCGACCAAAAAGAAAGGCCCGGATTGAAATTAACTTTTTAAATGGATTTTCAACACAGGTGGAAGGTAAAATTGAAAAGGAAAACCATCTGAAAATTTTTTTCGATAATAAAAGTGGAGTTTTGCACCTAACAAAGAGACCTGGGAGTTATAGAAAAGATTGTAAAAACCCAAAATAATTTTAGGGGGCCCAATATCCAGGAAATATTTCCCAAAAGCAAACTGTTAATAATTTAAAAATTTTCAGTGGGAATTCACACTAATCTTGGTAACTTTTTCCAGTGTTTTTTAATTAGAACTTGTTGTGGGGCCCCGCGGGTCCCCCCCCCCCCCCCCCCCTGACTTTAAAAGCGTAGATCTGCTTTTAAAAAAATTTTTCAAAATACATAAAAACTTCAAATCTCTAAACTAACAAAAATTTGGAAAAGGGCACAGTTTAAAAGTAAGGGTTTTTTCCCGGGCAGGAAAAAGACTAATTTCGCTGACTGTTTGGGCCCCACAGAGCGCACCGGGCCATTCCTAAGGGGAAAGCTGAGAGACACAAGGGTAACAGGGAAAAGCTGTTTTTTTAAAAAAAGGGCATGTGATTTTTCCAGCCAATCGCAACCATAAAAACATCCCATCAAAGACTCGCACACCATCCACCCTGCTCTAAACTGTAATCTGATTTTCGGCCCCAAAATTTCAGGAAGCGCCAAAAAGGCCGAAACTTAATAGATGATTTCCCAGATTTTTAAACCCTTTTAATTTTTCGCATATCTTAAAATTTCGAAACACCAAAAAAAAATTTCCCCATTTCCCAAATTTGCCCTCTACGGGCCGGTGCTTTTCAGCAACCCAATGGGTTTTTGATTTTGGGGGGGCTAAAGGGCCCTCCCCCTTCCCCAATGACATCGCCACCCCACCAAGAGTTTATGGGTTTTTGTCCCGACACCACCCATTTTTGGCATGGCCCGGGGGCAGGTCAGGGGGCCCCCACCCCGTTTCCCCAAAACCCCCCTGTCCCGGGTTTTTTTTCCCTAGGCAGAAACTAAAATTGGTTTTGGGGTTTTGGTGGCCCCTATACAGCGAGGGTGAACTATTTTAAAGGGCAGCAAAAAGCTACTTGGGAGTGAAAGATGGGGGAGACATCCCCCTTCTTCTTGCAGTAGGGGGGCAAAAATATGAGTGGAGAGTCGCTTTTGGGGGGTTATTTGCAAAGTCAGGCTCTCATACCGAACGGTTAGGGGGCAGCATGAGGGCAAACAGTAATCGATACAATAGCGGATCGCACTTGGAAGCCAGGTGAAGCAAGAGCTTCATCATTATCATCATCATCAGGAGAAAAGGGCTCACTTGTATTCAGGCCGGATCGGGTTTGTGGCCGTAGTCAGAAGGTACCGCATGCGATGTCGGGAACAAACGGCCACGGGGGGTGATACCTGCTTCGAGGTCCAAAAAGTACGGCACGGGGGGCTCACCGAGGCAGCGGGTAGAATCAGTCATGTGGACGGTAAAATCACCTACCGGGGGTGTGGCATTTTTTTCCCAAACTGAGCGTGGCCGGGGAGCTAACGTTGGCACCAGGGCCCCCCCCAAAACAAAATGCCCACCACCAGGGGCCTGGAAAACTGACCAGATGTGGGTCCACCCTGCCGCAGCCAGCCCCCCCAGTGGCACGTTTTCCTTTCAGTAAAAGGTTTCCAAACCCCTCTGCTAAAAGGGGCTTTTTCTCTTTCCCAATCACTACCATTCGAAGCTCTTGCTTTCGCCACCATGGCGCCAGCAGTCGTCACCAAGCATTGCCAAGACACAGTATGCGCCCCAACCCACCTTTAGGTGCAAAGCGACCATACCCTGCCCAAAAGTTTTTGGGACTGCTCCCTCCCTTTCCAATGGGGACTCTGCACCTTTCAGAAACTAATGGTTTGTCCCGAGCCGATTAAAAACCACAACCGTAATTTTTATTTTCGAAAAGCAGTACATCCCTCAAAAATTTTGTAGAACAAGGTGGGCCATCCATGAGCCATCGGTGCTTCCAAGGTCAGGCAGCGCAGAGGGTTGGAGCTGTAACTATGGTCAGGGCAGAAAATGTCCTTTAGGGCCCATGAATTGTTTCCTTCCCAGCCCAACCAGCAACTTGACAGGAGACCCCGTTTTCCTTTTCTCCATTTTGCAACGGGCTGATCCTGTGCCAAGTCCGCCTCCCCTTTTCCACCACCACCTCACCACCACAACCCCTAAGTGATGCCCTCATACCACATGTCAGGGCACAGGGTTTCCTGAGTTCACACCTGGTTTTCCGGTGATCAAAATCCACAGGGGGGGAACTTCCCCGACAACTCAGACCAGGGGGCGACAAGGAAGGGAAAAAGGGTCCGCACTGCACCCAGGAGGCTGAGCCCTGCGCCCTGCAGGGGGCCGGGGTTTTAATCGGGGGGTCTAACCGGGCCCCCCAAAATCTTCCCCACATCTGCAAGACATTCTAAAAAAGGCCAGGAAACTCATGCACTTTATCCTTACACAAAAACCACCCCTCCTTGACGCAGCGGCAGAAAGGGCCTCCCCCAATATGGGAAAATGCAAATTTTCCACCCCTGGATTTCCAGCCTTCAAGTTGGGGCCCACTGTATGAATAAAAAAAAGGACATTAAAGATTTTTTTGAGTCCAAGCAGACAGGAGTACCCCTAGTAATTTTGAGTCTCCCGTGCACTCATCTGAACCCGCCATTTCTCAGGCCCTTGAGGGGGCCACTTTTTGTCAGTCGCCAGGCTACGGGGGAATAACTCATTCCACTTGCTTAGTCCGAGCAAATGCGCAAAATCTGTCGTCAGGGGGCGGGGGATAAATGTCATAAACATGAGTCCGGGGGGGGCTGAACTGGATAGGAGGAGGAGACATTGAGCACAACATGTCTGGCAAAGATGGTTTTTTTTACTCATGACAGGAAAAAGAAAACAACTGGAGGGGGTAGAGGGACATGAGGGTGACGAGGGAGATGACCCGAAACCCGGGGGTATAAGAAGAGGGAACAGGGGGCCCCGAGCCCCTTGCACAGATGGGGGCTGCATGCTTATTTGCCTCAGGACAGCCAAAAGTCACCCCCCAAAAGGGGTATTTCTGCCTCCAACCTCTTTGGACTTCGCTACCATCCAAAATTGGGACTTCTTCACCCGCAAAGGGAGGGCAAACGAAGTACAAAAGAAAATCCTATGTGTCAGTTGGGCCCTGCCTTCTGCCCACTCCACCTCTGACAGGGCTGCCGGGGGTTCATCACGTCATGACCACTGCCCCCTGTTGTGGGGAAGGGTTTGGGGGTAGAGGTTACCGCCATCGCAGCATCTAAAACTGAGTCGTTGATGACACTTTTTTTCACCCCCTGGGGAGGGGCGTATCACCAGAACAGGGCCTGGAGCAACCCCGAACCAGCAGTGGGGGCTGCCACCCCAATTAGAAAAATCCTTGGGCTACTTGGGAACCAAACGAGTTTTCCCCAACTTTCCGAGTTTGCACTAGAAAGTTCCGCCCGGCCATAGTTTGGGGATCAGAGCAGGTGTTCAGCTGCGAGGGCCATATTACCCCAAGGAAACCGGTCCCCCCAAAAAAATAAGAGACCTCCTTTGTCAAAGAATCGGCAGCTCGGCCCCGGGTTTCCACACACCATGGCTTTTGCATTAATTAAACCCCATTACCCTCACCAAAACTTCGAGAAATGATCGGATTCTTCTGGCACCTGCCCATCTATTTTTATGCTGCCACCCCCCTGAGCCACACCCTCCGCACTCCCTCCCCCATCCATCTTACCCAAGACTGGATTCCCCCCAACCCCCACTCTTCACTATGCCATTTGTAGCCCTCTGGCTGCCCCCCCCACATCTGTCATTTGCCATTTTTGTTGCCTACTATGTTGCTACCACCCCTTTCCCAAACCCTTTATTTTCCACTCTTGGGCCCATTGGTGTGCGCCACCTGTTTAAACGTAATTTGCCCCTCTGTGGCCCCTTTAAGTTTCCACCAAAACCGCACACTCTGTCATTGTGCCCCTCTGTGGGCCCATTTCAGGCTGGCCACCTCCAACGGGGGGCCACATAATTTTTGGCCCCTTTTTCAACCTTCATTTGCCCCCTTTTGCCTACGATGTTGCCCCCTCCACACTTCACGGCCACCGTCCTACTGAGTTGCTGCCACCTCCAGACTCTGTAGGCCACCCTGGGCCTTTTTCATCTGCTACCAAAAATGACCCCCTTCTCATCGAACACCCTGTGGTTTCCTAATGCTTTTCCACCTCCACCACTCTATACATTGCCCTATGTTTGGTTCCCCCCTTCTTTTAAAAATGTCAGAAGGGAAGAAAAAGGGTCAGGATTGTCAAAGAATTTGGGCCCCAAAACGGGGTAGATGCAAACACAGAAACATGCAAAAACCCCTTAACGTCAACCTGTTTGGATCAACCCTTTCGGTTTTGCTTTAGCAATACTGATGGGTTATTTACTGAATTGAAAGCGGACACTGACGGATCAAAAGAAGGGGAAAATGTCTGGCTCAAGCAAAATTACTGCTGAAATCCCCCGCTCTTTTTAAGGGTGAGGGGGAACTCTACTGGGAAATTTTCGCCCCGCAATTACGCTGTGTTGGGGGGGGGGGGGGGCCGGGAGCCTCTGGCCCCAAGACATGCAATTCTCGCGCGTATATCCATGAATAAATGACAAAGTCACACTCTTAGAAATTGGATTCCGAAAAGAAGGATTTTATTTCAGCCCGAAATTTTGGGGAGTACGGGCAAATTACAGGGTGAAATGTTCCAGAATAACCCTGTGCAAACCTAAAGCGCAGCTTTATTTTTGCGTGTCAACAAAACACAGATTGTATCAAAACCAAAACACGCTCCCAAAGCATTTTTTGACATGGCACATTGTTTCACAACACCCCACAGGCTCCTCCCACCAGGAAATACTGTTTTTAACACAATTTGCTGCAAATAAATTTGGGTCCAAAAGAATTTTTTTTCGAAAATTTGGCGCCACCGGGAATTTAAATTTTTGAGAAATTCGCCCCTCTTAACTGCAGTTATTTTGGTTTTCTTTCCCTTTTCTTACAAGTGAAAACCCCATTGTCTCCTTTTTCCCCTTTTTTTAAAAATTTTAA
>JAODAL010073853.1:0-14593 GCA_025379985.1 Phyllomedusa bahiana
TTTCCCAAACAAAAAAATGGGGATCGTTTGACTTTCATCAAGTTTGAATCAGGAGGATCTCTGTTTTGATTTTGGGGCCACTTTCCGAGTCACCGATTAGTTGCCGGTCTCTTCACTTTCCTCTTCAAAAAAAAAAGGGGTCCTTTTTGAAAACTTTTTTTTTTAAAATGACATTTCTTACTAAAAAAAATTTTTATTCTCATTCCCAAAAGTTCTTTTTGCTGATTTTGCTGTGAGGGGCGAAAGACAGAAAGGTTTTCATGACAAAACCGTATTCCATTTACTCACTTCATCTTTAGAATTTCGCATTGTCAATGGTTTTAGGGTCATGGTGCGTGGATACAGCTATAATCAGCCCTTTGGAACAGAAATGTGGCTTTTAAGTGGAAATTTCTCCCCACAATTTTTAACAGGGGGCTGAGAAGTGATTTTTATAATTTGTTGGGGGTCATGTTGCTGTAAATACGCTATAATCATCGCCCCTTTGGAAACAAAAAGTGGCTTTTAAGTGGGATTTGTGTAAAGCAGCATACTACGGGTTCCTTTTAAAAAAAATTTTTTTTCTAACAGACATTTTTTTTCCAATTCTAAAAAAGGGCTAAGGGGTGATGGTGCTGAAAAAAAACAGGAAATAGGTAGGACACTGTTAATGGACCATATTCAAAAGATTGTTTTTGCAAGTCTTTAACAGCGCTAGCAACCCCCTGTTGAAAAACCCTTTAAAAATACTTTTAAAAAAAAGAGAAACAAAGATGTGGTGGGATTCCACCTTTTTTAAAAATGTGTTTTCTAGAATTTAAAAAACTGTCAGGGACGGTGGGGGGGACCACAAAAGAACAAAAAAGGACAAGGAGGCCCTACACTGGTCCCAGCCTTGTCCCGCCTTTTGGGGGAACCCGACCCTTAATGGCCCGGCCCCAACCGAAGATGATGGCCCCTGGTATAGGTGCACACAACGGACAAAAGACAAAAACAATAAAGTAGTCGGCGGCCCCGGGTGGGCAACAAATAGGGCAGCAAGGTACAAAAACGTGAGAAAAAGGGGAAATATCCGGGGGGGGGTAAATCAGCAACG
The DNA here is from genome assembly GCA_025379985.1 of Phyllomedusa bahiana. NCBI lineage: Eukaryota > Metazoa > Chordata > Amphibia > Anura > Hylidae > Phyllomedusa > Phyllomedusa bahiana. The sequence continues at coordinate 1,076 of JAODAL010073853.1, forward strand.
ATACGGCAGCGCGGGACGAACGTAGACAAAGAATAACCCGGGGGGAAAGCAAAAGGTCGGAGATCACAGAAGAAAAAGAAAAGGAAAGGCGAACTATAAGGCAAAGAACCAAAATAGCAGGCAAAGGAGGAAGGGGAAACTGAGAACTTATATAGGAAAAGATGAAAATTAAACTGAGGGATAGGCAGAAGAAACAAAGACCAATTGGGGAAGAAGTGTCACTCAAGAAGGAGCACAATTTTCCCAGATGGCGGAAGATTTTGGCTATGGGCGTTTGGGCCAAAAAACAATTAGCAACCCGCACAGGTAAACCCATTCACATAGAGAAAGTAACCGGTATTAGGTCAAAAACCACGGTTTACATCGTACTGGCCGTGGCGGGGAAACCCGAGCCAAAAACCCGGGGGTTTTTTCAGGGACAATCAGACATAAACTACTAAAAACGGTTTTGCCAAAAAGTGATACAAAAATTCCTCTGAAATTGACAAGGGGGTACAGGAAACTTGAACAGATGTAGGTTTTCCAACAGGTAAAGTCAATTTCCATTTAAAATAAAAAGGGGGTGAAAACTCCTTTTTCCGTCGTTTTTAAATTTGGGATCATGCGGGTTTTGGGGCTCATGCATGGCTAGGACAGAATAGTCAATGCCCATTCAACTAAAATGGTGGTGAAAACCCCTTTTTTCTGGCACTTTTTAATCGCGGTCAGCGGGTTTTTGGGCTCATGCTGCTTCCAGGACAGGGATTTTTCAATTCCCGGTTCAAGTAAAATGAGGGTTCAAACATCGGGCCTTCTGGCACTTTTTAATTTGGGGGTGATGCGGGTTTTAAAGGGGTCTTGCTGGGGTACAAGACAGGGATATGAATGGCTGGATTTTTTTTCTGTGGCTTTTAAAACCTGTGTGTTGCCTAAGATGTGCACGTACCCATTTGATGTTGGGTTTAATTCCATTTCTCCACCCCCTGTTTTGGTTAAGAATGAAGGTGTTTTTCCCTCCCATAGACTTTAAGGGTCATCGGCGATAACTATTATCGCTATCAAAAATCGTCTTGATAATTGCCGATATCGACTATCGACCCGATGACGATAGTCAACGTAATCGCTCATCACTAATTGTAACATAAAAGCTTAAAATATAGTACAGGCACAAACCATATACTATACATTACATACTCCACTACAACAACATTCCAATAAACAATCAACAGCATGAAACAAGTGATAAAGGATGGGGGAGAGGGAAAGGGGAGGGGATCAAAGACCCAAAGCTTAAATAAGGAACAAACAAATAAGGGGAAAAGAGGGAATACTATTAATCATCCTCTTCTTCAATTTCCAGACTATCCGTGATGGAACAGTGTCTGTGCAGCAGGATGTAAAAGACCTGTTTTCGTTTGAACAAAAGTCCCCTTACTAAATTTATAACAAGGTGTCTCCTGGCAAAATACAAATGTCCTTAACACAGTTCAAAAAGGGGCTAGTCCCTTTTAGATACATTTACCAGTTTTTCCCGCTATGACTCCAAACAACAACAAGCAAGACAGAAGTACAGCGGCAGTTAGATGAAGAGGCAATTCAAAACATATCAATAAAAAGACTAAGGCTATGTTCACACGGCTTATTTCGGGGCGTATTTACAGACGTATTTTTCGTCCCAAAATCGACCCAAATACTTTTCAAATACTGTCACAAAGGTGGGGTGTTTTTTTTGTCATAAATACCCCCATCTTACTATGGGGATTTACGTGCAAAATACGTCAATAATGACAGGGGATTTATTTTTACACTTTTTTACGGAGGTTTTTACGCCCGCAAATACATGCGAAAATACGTTTTTGTGTGAACGACGAGGCTTTTTTTACATTGGAATCAATGCAAAATTAATATTATTATTTGAAACTTATTTCAGGACGTTTTTGAAGAGTACGAAAGGACTAAATACCCCGTAAATACCCCCGAAAAACCCTGTGAACTTAGCCAAGGGGCCAATTATGAAAACTGTCGGGGTAAAACCATTTGCTCCCAAGCAAATAATCTGCGCCTCTTTCATTTTCCAAGGCATATATAAAAAAAGGGGGCGCTTAGGGTTGCTATGGGCAACAAAGGGGGGGTTTTAGACCTAACAGTTTTCAAAAATGTGGCCCCCAAATCTAGATGATTCAGCAAACAGACTGCAGGTGAACGAAAACAGATGTATGGTTTGGTGGGGATTCAAATGCATGTAACTCCAGAAATGGAAGAATAATAGTGATAACTGTCCTAACATGGTCCTGCCCTCTAACTATCCACAACATCGGGAAAACCACCCCGACAAACTCTAAACCCTTTTCCCTCAGATATTCCCAAGCTAAAAAAATAACCATTAGGCTTTGGGCTACACGGATGGACAAAAAAAAACCCCCGAAAATCAAAACCCAAAAAAAATAATAAAACGTTTCAAAAGCCTTTCAAAAGCTGCTAAAAAAGACCACTTTTTGTTTTTGGCACATATTTTGGTGCGTTTTTTGTGCATTTTTGCTAGTTTTTTGTTTCTTTTTTGCAGAAATGTACAGCGTTATATTTTCTGTGTATTTTTGCAAAAAATGCACAAGAAACGTCCAGCACTTTACATAGACTACAAAACAAAATTTTCTGCCCTGCTCTGTCGTTTTTTGCAACATGGTTAAAAAAAAAAAGAAACACAAAACAAGCAGAAAAAAAAATTTCTGTGAGACAACAGAATGTTTTTACTCTTAAAGTCATGGCAGGGGTCAAACGATGGCCCCCTCCCCTTTGGAAACTAAAAAATTTTCCCCCCAGCCCCCTTTTTTATAAGATTAAACAAATGCATGGGGGGAGTTGATTTTCCCCCAACAGCTGGGGGGGCCCGGCAGGTTTGACACCGTGGTATGGGTCTTTTTTCCCAAGCCCTTTTTTTCAGCTTTTCCTTGGGAAAACGAAGAACGCTGAAAAAAGGGCCTTTTTTGGTGTGCTGTATTAAATTTTGCCTTATCCCAGCAAGTATTTTAGCTCCAACAATCCCTCTCCCGACCCCCCAACAAAAACTAGGCAAACAAAAGGGCCACATGTAAAAACCCAACATAAAAGTCTAAAACTCACTTTTTAGCCAAGGTTACTTTAGAGATGGGCTTTTTTTCCCGAATTCGTTTCTTTCATTTCCGCCAAATTTTTCTCGGAAAAAAAATAACTTCGTTCCGAATTATTTTTGGACGAATCACATTAAAAAACAGCTTTTTCCCCAGGCGCACAGACCTGAAAGGGTGCTTTAGAACTCTTTCCATGTTTAAAAATTTTCCAAAGGGGACCCTTTTTTGGGGGTCTTCATCAATTTTTTTGTTTTAGTATGACACCACATAAACGGGCCGCCGCTTTTAAATCCCCCTTCACTAAAAAATTTCCCCCTGGGAAACTTAAAAGGGCAAAACTAAACCAAAAAATTTGCAGGGAAAATGTAGCCGTTTAAAGTCATACCAGAGAAAGCTGGAAAAAAACAAGCTGAGAGCTCATTGGCAACATTAGGACAATGTGGAGAAAGGGGGGCCCCCCCACACAGCAGAAAATGAGGTCAGACGGGGCCCAAAAATTTTACGGGGTTTGTGTAGGTAGGGGAAATCACCTTCAGCAAGCAATAAAAGGTCGACAGGGCACAATGACAGAGGTGGGGTTTCCACAGCAGCAGCCACAGGCGCAGCAGAGGAAACTTTGGGGCACAATGCCCATTTTTGGAGGGGGGCAAAAACAGGAGTGGGCCCACAGAGTGGGAAAAATGAACAGTGTGGGGGTTTCACAGCAACCACAGCACAGAAATGAGGTCAAAACATGCACAATGACACAGTGTTGGGTCACGGCAGCGCCAACAGCAGCACATGAGGTCATCCCGTGGCACAATGACAGAGTGTGGGGGTCATGGCCCGCACCACAGCACAGCTGGGTGGGGCAGGGGCAAAATTTCCCATTCTGGAGGTGGCAAAAACAGGATAGGCCACAGAGTGGGAAAATGACACAGTGGGGGAGGTCCCCGGCAGAAACCACAGAAAGGAAAGCATGGGGTTCAGAAAAGGTGGCACAATGACAGAGTTTGAAAGGTCCCCGGGCAGCAGCCACGGGCAGCAGCATGGGGTCGGGGGCGGGGGCCCAATCACATCTGGAGGTGGCAAAAACGGATAGGCCACAGAGGGGGACAATGACCGTGGGGGAGGCCCAACGGCAGAAAGCCACAGCACAGCATGGGGTCAACATGGAAACGCCCAGAGGTGGGGGCCCGGCGCACCACAGCACAGAAAATGGGGGTCAGACAGTGGCCCAATGACTCAGGTGGTGGAGGTAAAGGAAAGCAGCCACAGCAGCAGCATGAGGTCAGGCAGTGGCCCCAATGCCCTTTCTAGAGGTGGCAAAAACGGGAGTGGGGCCACAGAGGGGGACAATGACACAGTGGGGGTAAACGGCAGCGCCACAGCACCAAAAGGGGTCAACGGGGCACAATACACATGTGGGGGGTCACAGCATAAAGCCACAGCAGCAGCATAAATCAGAAGTGGCACAATGACACTTTTGGTGGGGTTTCAGGGCAGCAGCCACACAGAACTTTGGGTCAGGCAGTGACAAAAAGGAAGAGTGTGGAGGTCCGGCAAGCACCCAACACAGCACATGAGTCAGGCAGTGGAAACAAAACTTTCTGGAGGGGCAAAAAACAGGAGAAAAGCCACAAGTGGGACAATGACACAGTGTGGGGGTTGACGGAAAAGGCAGCCACAGCAGCAGCATGAGTCAGACGGGTGGCACAATGACACAGTGGGGTGGGTCAGGGGCAGCACCAAAAGCACAGCATCAGGTAAAGGCAGTGGCACAATGACTTTCAAGCGGGTAAAAAACAGGAGTGGGCCCACAGAGGGGGGAAATTTACGCGGGTTGGGAAATTTACGGCAGAAAGCCATAGAAAGCAGGAAAGAGGCATCCCAGTGGCAAAAATTTTGAAAAAAAAGTTGTGGGTCACGGGCAGCACCACAGCAGCACCCATAGGTCAGACATGGCACAATGACACAGTGTGAGGCCCGGGGCAGCACCCCAAAAGCAGCATCATGATTTTCAGGCAGGGGCCACAATGACACAGTGGGTGGGTTCCCGGAAAAGCGGGAAACCCATGAGGTCAGACAGGGCACAAATGACTTTCCCTGGGGGTAGCAAAACAGTAGTGGGGGCCCAAGGGGGCCCCCCAAAATGCAGGAATTGGAGGTGAGGGCGCGGCCCCAAAATGAGGTCAGACGGGTGGCACAAAGACATTCGAGGGGGGCAAAAACGGGAAAATTGGGGCCACAAGGGCACAGTGACACAGTGCCCTTATTTCACGGAAAGCAGCCAAAACCCACAGCATGAGGTCAGAAAGGGGCCAAAATTTTCACTTTCCCTGGAGGGCAAAAACGGGAAGTGGGCCCCCACAGAGTGGCCAATGACAGAGAGTGGGGGTTTACGGCAGCAGGAGCAACAGCATGGGGTCAGAGAGGGGGGCACGATGACACAGTGTGGGGGTCAGGGCAGCAGCCACAGCACAGCATGAGGTCGGGAATTGGCACAATGACAGAGTTTGGGGGGGGTTTGGCAAAACCCAGTCCGGGGTAAAGTTTTTTTGGGTTTGGGCAGATGGAGGAAATTTGTCACCCAAGATTGTGGCAAACAGGGGCGGGGGCGGCATCAGAATAGGGGCTGGGGCAGGAAAGTTTCAAACCCAATTTCTTTTTCTACAGTTTGGGTGGGGCCCCGTAAAGGGGGCTGAGTATCCTGACCCAAAAGTTTGGGTGTTTAGAAACCCGGCCGGGGGCCCCCCGCCTGATTCATCTTGCCCAAAGGTCAGTTGGGTTCCACCTTTTTCCCGGGGGACAAGGGGGTTTTCTCCTTTGGGGTAACGAGGCCCCCCCGACGGGAACACCCACTCTGATCCCCACACTACTGGGGGGGAAAAGGACAGCTTTTTCCCACGAAAACCCCGGCAAGTTCCCGGCCACAAAAACCCCATTTTGGGCCCTCCGGGGGGGGAATTTCCAAAGGGGATTTTCTAACGGGGGTGGCAGATTGCTTTTCCAATGGGGCCACAACCTTTTGGTTTCGGGGTTCCTCCCCGGGCCCCTCTGCTGCTTGCGTTTGGGCTACTCCCCCTCACTAGGGGGTGAAGGAACTCCCTTACAGTGCCCAGACTTAGGTAGCGGGCTGATGGAGCTGGTACTGGGCTCCACCCCCCCCCCAACTTTCCCCCCGGCAGCTGCGGCGGGAAACACTGACGCTGAAGAACCCCCCCCGGCCCACCCCCCCCTTTAAAGAGGGGGGAACATGCCGCACTTTGGGCAGGGGCCCAAACTGACAAAGGGAGGTTTTCCCCCTAAGTATTTGATTTTTCCCTTCCCTTTTCAATACTGGGAAAAAGGCTCCCTTTTTGGCCCGGAAACGGGGGGTCCAATGGGATGGAGACCAAAAATTTCCCCCCTCCCCGGATTTTGACTATTCGGACTTCACTTTGCCAGGCAAATCAGCATGCTGCGGCCATCTGCACAAGTGACTCCAAGGGGGTTCCCCCGCCTCCCCTCCACTGTATACTGCCATGGTGATTTTCGGGTTTTCTGCCTTGTCTTTTCCCATTCCATCTACCCTCTAGCGCTCCTCCTCTCTTTTCCCTTGGGGGGGTTAGAAAATTCCACAAATTTCCCCCAGACAAACTTCTCCCCCAATGTCCCCCTCCTCCCCCCATTTCAGTCCCCCCCCGGACTCATGAGGGCCCCCCCGAGATTTTATCCCCCACAAACTCCCTTCCCCCGCCCAGACAGATTTTTTTAGCAACTGTTCCAGACAAAGAAGCAGTGGGAAAGACGTTAAATTCCCTTTCCCCCATTCCCCGGGGACTGACAAAAAAACGTTGCCCTTTCCCGAATGGCCTCAAAGCAAAAGGGGAGGTTTTTACCCCAAAGAAACCCACTGCTGACATCAAAGTTTTCCCCAGGGGAGTACTTCCCGTCTGCCCGGGGTCTCAAAAAATTTGTTTAAAGGCCTTTTTCTGTTTCATACGTCCGGGCCAACATGTGCAGGCTGGAATTCCGCGGGGGGAAAAAATCGTTTTAAACATATGTGGTTTGGGGGGGGGTCGTTTTTGCCGCTGCAAATCAAGGGGGGGTGTTTTCCCGGCTTTGGGCAAATTGGGTAAAATGCTGCACAGTTTTCCCCGGCCATTTTAGAATTTTTTTTAATCGGGGGAAGACCCTTTAGGAACCCTTTTTTACACCCAGATTGGGAAAACGTGCGCCTTCAGGGGGCAAGGCCCCTCCCCCTCGGGGCGCGTGGACACCATGGTTTTCCCCCCATTGTCCCTCCCCCCATGGTTTTCCCATTTTTAGTTGGCCGGGGGAGAAAACCACACATCGATTTTTTGCTGCAAGACGGGACAACCTCCCCTGTGGGGACTTTTGGTTTGGGCCCATGCCAAACCGGGTAAACTGCGTGAAAACCCCTGGGCCCCACACAGGTGGTTTTGATGGAGCAATTTTTGGGAGGGGTGGGTGTGGTGGGGGAGGGGGGCGGACTTGGCCAGGAAACCCCCAGTTTGACAATGTGGAGGGGAAAGGCGGGGTCTCCTGGCCCCAAATTGTTGGGGTGCCTGGGGCCGGGAAGGGGCATTCACCCAGTGGGCCGAAAAAACATGTACTGGGCCCCCGAAACCCTAATTTCCCCCCAAAGCCCCCGGGTGCCGGGGGCACCTTGGAACAAAACCCAAAAAAGCCCCCCGGAAATTTGGGCCCCCCTTTTTGTTCAAAATATTTATGGGAAATGCTGGTACTTGGGCCCTTTTTTAAAAGAAATTACGGCTTGAACTCCCATCTCCCCCCTCGGGGCCCCAAAAAAAACCCCCAAAATTTGTTTCCCAACGTGCAGAGTTTTCCACCAATTTTGGGAAAAGGGGGGGACTGGGGGGTCCAAAAAACTTGGACAGGAGCACGGGGCAACTCCCGCAACCTTAGGGGTGGTTTTGGAAAAGCATACTTTTTCTTTTTTGCAATCGCCAGGGTAAACGACTGCTGGGGCCATTAGTAGCGAGGGGCAGGACCTTCTGGACCGGGAAAATGATGTCAAAGAGAAACCTCCCTTCTGCGAAAGGGGGTGGAGCCTTGACTGGCTGCAATGGCATCGTGCCACGGGCCCCCCCCTTTTCGGCTTTTCTGCGGCGGGAGGAAGGACCGGACCAAAATCTGAGCCATTTTTCTCCCCGGCCACCGGATTTGGGGATTTCTGCATGTGTGACCAGGCCGTGGGCCAACCTTAGCTCCCGCCATGCTTCACTTTTTCTCTTACAGATTCTAAAATAACCCAAAATTCGGCCCCCCCCGTTTCTTTTGCAAAGAACGGGCCCCACCGGGGGAGTATCGGATTTTTAAACCCCCAAAAGGGGTCCGCACTGGGATTACAAATGGGCCCCGGCTGGCCCCCGCTGAGGGGCCCCCGGGGCCACTACTTTTTGGACCTCGAAAGGGGGTTTTTTTACCCCGGGCCGCTTGGCTCCCGCCCCCAAACCCCGCTTCTACCTGCTGACTCACGGGGCCCCAAAACGACCCACTTTTCTGGGTGCGCCGCTGCCTGACGTGCAATTACGCCCCTTTTTCCCGAAAGATTATGAAGCCCTGCCCATCAACCCCCCCTCCCAAGTGCGGGCGGCTTTCAAACATCATCGATTTTTGTTTCATTTGGGGGGGGGGGGGGCTGGGTTTTTGGTCCTTCCCCAACACCGGGGCTTGGGAAAGCGAGGCTGACCCCCCCACAAAAATGGAAAACCCCCATGCCAACTCTCAACTTTTATACTTTGGGCCCCCTTTCTGCAAGAACAGGGGAAAATTGGCCCCAAATTTTTTCCAGCCCCCCAAGTAGCCCGCTTTTGCCCTCCTCAAATTGTTCATCCTCGCTATATAGTTTGGGCGGGAGCCCAGACCACATAGTAGAAACTCTGGCTGAGGGAAACCGGGTGGGACAGGGGGCCGGGTTTAAGGTGAGGGCCCGCTGACCGCTCCCGGGGCCCTGCCAAAATAAGGGTTGGTCCTACGTTCCCACCGACCTTTTGGGTGGGGGGTTTTCAGATGTCAAACTGGGGGAAAGTGGGTAACTATAACCAATTTAAAAACCCTTTGGGTTGCTATTCATAACAACGGCCCCCTTTGATTTCCCGCGGCAGTTTGGGCCTCAACCCAAAAGGGCCCCTTTTTCGAAAAGGGCCCCCTTGCTGTGCTGCGACCCCCGGGCCCGGGGAAAAATTTTTGGCCCCTGCCAAATCGCAAGGGGAAAAGCCTCCACCTCTCTGTCGACATACTGTTTTTTTCTAAAATGTAAAAGGGCCAAATGTTTTGATGAAGATAACTGAATATTTATAAATACCCCCCCTTTAAATTTACGCCAAAAAACCCATAACAAAAAATTTGGGAACCCCGGGAAAATAAATTTTCGCTCCACAAAAGGGGAAGGGGAAAAATTTTTACTTGGGAATGTTCCGTTTAAAAACTCTGTGTATTTTAATGAATATAAAACACAAACAGGGTTAATTAAACCTTTGGGGAAATTAATTATTCTAAAAGAATTTCTTCCTGTGGCGGTGAAAAAAAAAAGTTTCTTTTTTCTGGGTACAAACTCAAAAACAACGCTTAAAATTTAAACCCCGGTTTTAAAAGCGCAAAAAAATTGTCAACCCAAACTACCAGCCTTTTGTACGGTTTACAATTGCGTGTTTTGTTTTTTGCGCCACAAAAACAAAAAGATAAAATTTTAATTAACCTTTGCTTAATGAAATTTGGGTACCGGATAAAAGTATATATTTTGGCCCGGTTTAAAATTTACGGTTTTTTTGGAGTTTACCACAACTGAAAAACAACGCCCTTTAAATTTAAACCCCCGGATGGGGAAATTGGCCCAAAAAAAATTTAGGGCCCCCCACAAAATAGTTTGCTTTGTACGTGTTACAAAGGCGTGTTTTTTTACGCTAAAACAACAAGAGATAAAAATTTTAATTAAAAATTCGCTTTTGAATTTGGCTACCGGGAAAAAAGTTTTAAATTTTTGGGGTTGGAAAAAAAAGGTTTTTTGGGATCACCCACAGCTGAAAAACAAAAACTTAATTAAACCCCGGGGGTAAATTGCGGCAAACAATTGAGCCAAACCCAAACAAAAAGCTTTTTTTTTTTTTTTTTTAAATGTTTTACAAAGGCGGTTTTTTTTTTGCTACACCCAAAAAAAGAGAAAAAAATTGGAAAATTTAAACCTTTGCTTGGAAAATTTTTCAAAAGGAAAAAATTTTTCATATTTGGGGGTTTAAAATGACGGTTTCTTGGGGTTACCACACTAAAAACCAAAACTTACTTAACCCCCCGGATGTAATTGGCCCCCAAACAATTTTAGCCAACCAAAACTATACTTTTTTAGCATGTTTCAAAGCGGTGTTTTTTTTTCCCCCACCAACAAGAATAAAATTAATTAAAACCCTTTGCTTTGGGGACTTTGCTGCAAAAAAAGTATAATTTTGGCATTGAAAATGATGGGGTTTTTGGGATCAAACCCCAAACGGAAAAAAAAAAAAAGCTTTTAAATTAAACCCCTGGGGTGGAAGTTTCGCCAAACAATTGAGCCAACCACAAACTATTAAACTTTTTTACGTGTTTTCAATGGGGGTTTTTTACGCTTACACCCAAAAAGAATAAAATTTTTAATTAACCTTTGCCCTTTTGACTTATGCTACAGGGAAAAATTTGATATTTTTGGGGGTTGAAAAATAACGGTTTCTTGGGATCACCACCCGTTTTAAAAACAAGGGGTTTAATTAACCCCGGGTAAATTTCGCAAAAAAAAATTGAGCAAACCCAAAAATACTAGTTTTTTAAGGGGTGTTACAATTTGGGTTGTTTTCCCACGCCACACAACAAGGAGATAAAATTGTAATTAACCTTTTCTTTTGGAATTTTGGCTTTTAAGGGAAAAAAATTTATATTTTTGGGGGGAAAAAGACGGTTTCTGGGGCACCACACTGAAAACAACGCTTAAAATTTAAACCCCTGGATGTAAATTTGGGGCCAAAAAAATTTGAGCCACCACAAACTAGTACTTTGTAGCCCTGTTTACAATGGCGTATTTTTTTTCGCCACACAAAAAGAAAATAAAAAATTTTAATTAACCTTCGCTTTTGAATTAAACCCACAGGAAAAATGTATATAAATTTTGGGGGTTGAATTTAAACGGTTTCTTTAGTTCCCCTACAGCTTTAATAAAAAAGGCTTAATTTAAACCCCTGGAAGTAAATGGACCAAAGAATTTTAGCAGGGGGCCCAAAAAAGAAGGGGGTAATTTTTATTTGGAAAAAAGGGTGTTTCTTTAAATGAATACAAAAAGGAAATTTGGGTTTTGTTGCCCCCTTGGATATTCAATGGGGCTGTTTAGCAATAGGGTTTTAAAAGTTATGCAAACTGCCGTGGCGCCCACCCCTGGGTTTTTTTAGATCCAATAACCCCCAAAAAATCAAAATAGAAAGGGAAGAGAAAGCCGTCTCTGAGACAAGCTGAACACCCCACAAAAAAACGCTGTATAAAAATCTTTCTTCATAACAAACACCCGGCAGGGACCTTTCCCCGTGCATAAAAGTGAGAAACGGGATGAGCTCCCAGCGTCCCCCCCTTACTTTAAAAGGGGCGGTTTACGACAAGAATCCCGCCGGGGGCTCCCGAATTTGGTTTTCATCTCCCGCACATGTCATGCAGGCTATGCCCTTCTTCCCCTCCCCAAATGCTTTGCCCCCATGTAGCGCCATGGGGCTTTGCGGAGGCCCTTTTTTTCCAAACAAAAGCACACTTTTTTTTCACCCCGAATTCCCCCCCAAACTTTTAACTTTTTCCAAGGAACTGAAGTTTTCCCAAATTCTAAAAAGTCCACTTTCGTTAGAATCAATTCGCCCATCCCTTTTTATTTACTATACTAGGTTTAAGGGTAAATCAAGCTATTGGAATTTTTAAAAGAACTGAGAATATTTTTTGAAAAACCATAGAATGTTCCCGTTGTAACAGAAGGTAGTACTATCCCAATTTTTCAATCCATCTCCCTTTGGAAATTAACCCCAAAAAGCAAGGAACATTTATTGGCCTACAGAGCCCTGCTCAATTGGTTTTCCTTGGGGTCCCCATAGACACCAAACACAACCCCCATTTGGGGAAAAAACTGAAAGACCCTTTCAAAATTTTACAAAAAAAAAAAAATCAAGAAATAATTCACTCTTGCACATTTCATTTATTTGAATCAGTTTTTGAAATCCAATATTAGAAGTAGTTTCAAAAAAGCTAAGAAGATTAAGAATATGTTTACATGCGGCAAATTTGTCCATAGAGTTTTGCAAATCTCATTCAAATGAAAGGAATAGTCTCAGAAAGTCTAGCATATGTTAGTATAGCCTGTAAATCAAATATAAATATCCATTTTTCCATTCCATTTTTTCAGTCTTTAGCATCCACTCCTAGTTTTGGGTTTAAAAAACAGATGCAAAATATTGACTAAAATACACAAGAGTGATTCAGGAAGCACTTGTACAGCAGATGGGACAGATGCTGAAAATTCTATGAACAGACAGAATTGCTTTCTATGCTACAAAGACGGGTGAAAAATACCATTGAGGTTTCTACATCACAAGTTTTAAGGTCAGAAGATTGAGCCCAAGTGGGGCGAAAATGCAGTTTGTAATTATTTTTCCAGGACTCAAATATACTTGATTTCCAAGTCTAAATGCAAAATATTTTACTATCCCCCAGTCAATACTAAAGGATGAAGGGGAATATAATTATCCTATCTCATTTCAAAGGTCTGGTTCATTTTTGTGTTTTATTTCCCTCTACTAGGGTTTTCTAGCCTGGATATAATTGTAGCAAATGTTTTGCTGTTAGGCTAGGTTCACACAGCTTATTTGCAGGGTGTAATTACGGCCCGCAATTACGCCGTGTGGCCGGGGGCGGGGCGAAAGCGGGGGCGGGAGTGGGGGGCCGGAACCTCGCCGGCCCATAGACTTGCATTACCAGCGGCGCGTATATGCCGCTGGTAATTCACATGTCACTTATCTCCCCCCTCGGCGTATTCGCCGAGCAGGAAGAGGAGACGTAATCCATAGTTCTCTATGAGAACTGTGGATTACCGTAATGACTAGGACGTATTCCAGCCGTAATTTGCGCACTCCAGCGCGTAATTACGGACTGAAATATGTCTAATTTTAAGCCGTGTGAACATAGCCTTACGGTGCTTTTACACTGTGTTTTTTGGTGCGTTTTTGATGCGTTTTTTTAATGCATTTTTTGTGCAGCAATGTACAGCATTATTTGCTGTGCCTTTCTGCACAAAAAAACACATGTGCATTTTTCGGATGCATTTTTTGTGCAGAAAGGCAAGCAATTAAAGCTGTACATAGCTGCACATAAAAAGCATCCAAAAATGCATCTGTGTGTGAAAGCACCCTTAGGTGTAAAACAAAGGTTCCAC
>JAODAL010073854.1:0-14591 GCA_025379985.1 Phyllomedusa bahiana
AAAACCCACAACTCCCCCCCGCTCCTATTCTGTAATCTGATTTTCTGGCCGCCAAAATTACAGGAAGCGCCGAAAATGGCGCGATCTTAATAGATGATACACAGATTTTAACCTTAATTATCGCATGATCTGAAAATTTCGGTCACCATAAAAACCTTGCCGATTTCAACTTTGTCGATAAAAATCGCTCAACACTATTTATGAGCAGTACATTAATTAAACAGAAGTGCCACACCTAAAAACACAATGCAAGATACAATTTTAGGCACTGCTTCAGTAGTTTAAGAGTCAGACAATTTAAGGGCATTCATTCGTTGTACATCTTTTCCTGCCCCTTTTAAATATGTAATTTGGAACTGTTGATATGTAGGTAACAAACTATCTGCTCTTAATGACTTATCCCTTTTTTACTCAACCTGCTCACAGAAATATGATAACAATCTGATACTGCCTCCTTTGCTTTTCTCTCTTAGGGTGGTCTACCCTTTTACAATACCCTCAGACCTGAGAATAGGAATGGTGGAGGAGTTGGCATACTTCTTTTCTTACCAAGTCATTCCTCCCTCACATCTCCCTGTTTTGAGATACAGACCCTTAGGCTCTTTGGCCATTTTCTCTAACAGTGGTAGTAGTATACAGATCCCTGAGCCTACCTCGAATGTTCCTCAATCATTTTGCTGTCTGATTTCCTCTCTTCCTCTTGCAATGGATGATTTTAATATCCCCATCAACAACCCCATCTCCAAATCCGCCTGTAAATTTCCTTCTTTCTTTAACCTCTTCCCCTTGCCTCTCCCAGCTTATAGTTCCTTCATGCACAAGGATGGGAATAGTGACATAGCTACAGGGGTCCAAGATGTTGTACTTGCGATTGGGCTATGAGGCCAAAAAAATCAAAAAAATCAAAAATAATCCAAAAAATAAAATAAAATTGGTCAGCACATCCAAAACAATTTTAAAGAAATCTGTGTAGGTGCATGCTTGTGTGGCAGCATAGCAATGCAAATACAACAAAAAATCAGCAGCACTCTTGAAAGAGACAATCAAAGTGAACATAGGAACAATTTTAACATGCATTTCTGCTACTTTTTCAATACATGATAATTTGAGGTTTTTAGCACACATTTTCAATCAAAATTCTGGGAGCTCATCCACCAGCGACAAGGTGACCTTAGTTGAGATGGGAACTTACTTTGTCATTTTAACGTGCTTAGAACTTATTACACCACCCTTCACCACACCAAACAAGAATATTTCACCTCACTGATCTCCACATTACTCAATAACCCGATGCAACTTTTTATACTTTCTACTCCGTCCTCAAGTCTGATGCCCAGATGCCAGTCACTAACTTCTGTGCTGAAGACCTGGACACTCATTTCATAACTAAAAATGACAGTCTGTCAATATATCATATCTCAGTCTCCAAGTCATATAAATTCTGTCCTTTCTTGCATTTCCTCTAATTTTATAACTACCAGGCAGCAGTTCTGCTGTCTTGTGGTCATACTAAACTACGATCTGTCCTTCACTTCCTATATTAAATCCCCTGCCCGTCTTTGTCATCTGAACCTCAAAAACATCTCCAGAATCCATCCTTTTCTCGCTGTGGAAACAACACAACATCCTAATCCTCACTATTGTATGAATCTCTTTATCATGTTTCTCTACCTGTCATGTTTAACAGTAACTTATTTTAATGTATTTTTATGTCAAAAATTTCTAAACTACAATATTTTCACCACAAACCATGACTGTCAACCAATTTAAGGCTTCAACAAAGTGTAGATGGTTACCCAAGCATAAAGATCTCCTCGGCTGACATCCCACGCTCTCCACAATGTATTCAGGTGCAGAAGCAATGTTACAAACTCGTGGCTATGCTTCACTGAATCCTCTTGACTCTGTACAACCTTTCATTTTTAGATGTCATTAGAGCTGTTGGCTTCTGATACATTCAATACCAAGACCGCAAATTAATTGGATACATGTCAAAAATGTAGAAAGGATTAGACCCTGATCAACCTGTATGCACCCAAGCACAGACATAAAAACTTTCATAAAAATTTTTTCAAAGAATAACAAAAAGCCTTTCTTTTAACATATCAAAAGTTGAGCATGCTGTATACAGAGTCATGGAAAGTCTCATAGATTTTTTATAAATCCATACACCACTCAGCTCTTCAAGGAATGCTAAGCAGAGGAGATCAGTAATGAAGGGACACAGAGCTCGGCAGAGCACTTCTACCCCTTCATTTTAGTCATCAGTGGGGATCTTAGTATCCAGATCCCACCAGTCAAAATTTCTGACATTTTGCTATGACATTTCAAAAGTTTATAAAAATAATAGGAATCCTTTAATCATAAAATTTCATTTTTATCTTTCATCCATATTCTGAAAGCTTAATTTTCTCTTCTTCAACAAAAAGTTATGAAATCTAGCAATATTGCAAGTGGAACATTCAATTCCTCCAGTTTCATTCAATTGAATTCCTATTAATCTGTGAACCCTACTGAAGTCAGGGACAGTTCTGAGAAATGCACTGGTGCTGGAAAAAAAAATAACATTGAAGTAGATTTGTTAATATTGTTTTAAACAGTATAAAGGTAGACTGTACTAAAAATATAGTTCAATGTCAAATCAATGGATTTTCATCGTATTTCAGCAGTGTCAGCACATTGTATCACTTTTTAACCGAACTGCCGCACAGTATGTCTCTATCTGCTGTTGGGTCTGGAAAGGGTTTAATTATTAAGATTGGCGAATTTCTCAAAAATTTCGAGTTCGGTCACATCGCCGACTTTTCCGACAAAAATAAAATCGGTCCGAATTACTGTCGTCACTAATTGCGTTGAAAAAGTAGCTATTTCCAGGCTGCACAGATCCTGGCAGGGGTGCAGCATAACGTTGTGGCCCATGCCATAAATAGCAGATGGAGCTTGGTTTGGTCATCATACAATGTTGTGTTTTAGGTATGACCACGCAGATTGACTGCCCCTGGCACTTAGAATCTGCTTCACTATAAAATTCCTGGCACTTAAGAGGGCAAAACGACCAAAAAACTCAAGTCGGGAATGAGAGCCTTATAAAGTCAGCCAGCGAAAGCCAGGAAAAACACAAGCTGAGAGCTCAGGTGTCAACATTTGTGACTGAGTTTGGAGGTTACGGCGGCATGCCACATCAGGCAAGAGTTCAGGCAGATGGCACATATGACATTCAGGAAGTGGGCAAAACACGAGGAAGCCATAGAGTGGCAACAATGACAGAGAGCGTAGTCATGTCGGCAGTGCAGTAGATTGTCAGGCAGTGGCACAGAAGACATTCTGGAGGCGGCAAAACAGTATAAGGCCACAGAGTGGGAACAATGAAACAGTGAGGAGGTCACGACAGCATCACATGAGGTCAGGCAGTGGCACAATGACATTTCTTGGAGGAGTGGCAAAACAGGAGGAAGCCACAGAGTTGGCACAATGACTTAAGAGCCGGGAGGTCACGGCGGCATGCAGCATTGCTGTTCAGGCAGTGGCACAATGACACAGTAGTGAGGCCAAGGGCAGCGAGCCAGCAGCAGCAGCATGAGGTCAGACAGTGGGCACACAGCCACAGTTTGGGATGTCACGACAACAGCCACAGCAGCAGCAGAGCCGTAGAGTCATAAAGTGGGCACATGACAGAGTGATTGAGGTGGTTGGCATTACAGTCGCCTGTAAAGATGGTGGTATCGCAGATGAGACACTGACAGCAGATGAGTGGCTCATGTGGGGAGGCGGCATCAGAATAGTGTCTGAGGCAGGTAATTTGAACCGCAGACATGATGCCTTAGCCTTGGTGGTGTGTAAATCCTTGCCGATCCACGCCTGACTCACTGAGACAAAGGTCAAGTCGTTTCACATTCCCCGAGACTCGTACAAGCAGTGTTCTCCCTTGGGTAACTATGGCCCCCGCCGCACTGACCACCCCAGCTCCATGATGCCGACAGTATCAACTGGCCGGGCAGGGAAACTTCTCCCCCACGAAAACGTCGGCAAGATTGCGGCCACACATCCAGTATGGCTGCCCAGTACCACGAGATCTTCTAACTGCGGTTGCAGAGTGCTGTCCAAGAAGGCGCACAACCTGTTTGTTCAGGGACGCTCCAATGGTCCTGCTGCTTGCAGCTGCTGTCGACTGCCCTCCCTCACTAAGGCGGGTGAAGAAGCTGCTCATCAGTTGACTCCAGACTTAGTTACTACTGATGGAAGGCTGGTACTGCCCTGACCGTCCTCCAGCCTTCCCACAGCAGCCGCGTGCATAGTACGAGACACTGCTGAGGAACCCCCCGGGTCAGACCTGTCATAGGATTAATGATGCCGCAGCATAGCAGCTGACCTAACAGAATACGGAGGATTTTCCCTATAGTATTTGAGTTTTGATCTTCCCTCTCAATAGCTGGAAAAAGGCTCCCATTTTGGACCGGTAGGCGAGGGACCAGAAGGAGGGTGGAGAGCCAGAAGTCATCCCTCTGCCGGATGCAGACTATCGGCCCAGTCACTAGCCAGGCAACTAAGCCTCCTGCGGCCCATCCGCACCAGTGCCGCCGAGGGGCACCCTGCCTCCATTTCCACTGTAAACTGCCACGGTGCTTGGGGGTCCTCTGCCTCGTCTTCCTCATCCTCATCCACCTCCTGCCAGGCTGCTCCTGGCTGGGCACCCACTCTTGTCACCTGGTAGAAAATCCACTCATTTACCAGACAATGCTTTCTGCTCCAATGCCCCCGCTCCTCCTCCCTCATTTCAGTCCCCACCGATCATGTGGCCAGAATGTAGCCGACCACGTCTCCAGTCCCCTGCCGCAGACAGATTTTTTCTTGCATCTGCTCCAGGACATGAATCAGTGGAATGATGTGTTATTCCTCCCTAGTCCCTGGCGACTGACAAATAACGTTCGCCTCCTCGTAGAATGGCCTCAACAAACGGGCAGTGTGTCACGCATGAGCTGCCACAGGCTGACATCAAAGAATTACACAAGGGAAGTAAACAGTCTGTCGAGCCTGGAACATCAAAAAATCGTTAATGGCCTTCTCTGTATCATGTACAGTACGTCCAACAATGTGCAGGCTGGAAAATCCAGCTGGTGGAAACATCGCAAATCATAGTGTGTTTGGGGAGGCCCCGTTTCTGCCGCTGCAACTGCGAGGAGGGTGTTCCGTGTGGCTTTCACGAATGAGATAGAAGTGCAAGCACAGTTTTCCTGGCCATTTTCAGAATGTTCCTGAAGAATCGTGGATAGACTTTCAGGAACCTATATCGACAACCAGATTGAACACGTGCGGCCATGCAGGGCGCATGGACCATCCCTCCTTGGTGGGCATTCGACACCATGTTCCACCCATTGTCCGTCACCATTGTTCCGATTAGCCAGATTGGCGCGGAGAAACCACATCATCGGTTTCTTGCTGCATGTACGGCCGGATCAGTTCCTTCCCCTGTGTGACTATCGTTCGTCCGAAGCAAGCCAGGTGTAGAACTGCGATGACCACCGGAGCTGAGCCTAACACATGTGGTATGATGGAGCAGTACTTGTGGAGTGCTGAGATGTGGTGGTGGTGGAGAGGAGGGGACGATAATTGGCACAGGTCATGCAGTTTGTGACAACTTGGGAGGAGAAAGCGGCGTGCTACCTGTCCAAGTTTGTTTGGGGTCCTGGACTGGAAAGCACATTCACGCCAATGGGCCCAAAAGGAACATGGAACAGGCCCTGACCGTAGTTATAAAGCTCCATGACTCCGCGCTGCCGTGGCACTCTTTGGAACAAACCGAGAAGGCTCAAGGACTGACCCACCTTCTGTTTTTCTACATATTTATGAAGTGCTGGTACTGCCTATTTGGAAAAGAAATAACGGTCTTTGGAAACTCTCCAACGTCGTCTCGGCCAACTGATGTAGTTCTCTGAACGGTGCAGAGTCCACCAATTTGGAAAGGGAGTACTGCAGTAACCAACAACTTGTGGACAGGAGCACGGTTCAGCTTGCCGCACCGTTAGGATGGTTGGAAGCATACCTGTTGTCTCTTTGCATCGCCTCGCTGAACGACTGCTGGCCGCCATTGAGAATCGCGGATCATGGAGCATCTGTGACCGGTGAGATGATGTCAAAGTAGAAACAGCTCCCTTCTGCAGAATTGGTGAGCCTTAGTCTGCTGCAATGGCATGCGTGCCACTGGGCGCTGCTGCTGCTGCTGTTGCTGGCGTCGGCAGGATGGACCACCACAGTCTGAGCCACGTTTTCCGCCAGGGCCACCGGATGGTGATGGCTGCATTGTAGATCAGGGCCGTGCGGTGCCAAACGTTAAGTTCCCTGCCACGCTTCACTTTCTGCCCCACCGATTATACAAATACCCATATACGGCTCCACCCGTTGTGCTAGCAAAGAACTGCCCACCGCCGTGAGTAACGGATTATAACCGCCAACGCTCCACATTGAGTGACAACAGGCCACCGCTGCCGTCGCCAAGCCCCTGTGCCTGGCTTACTTTCTTGGACCTGCGAAGCGAGTTTTTTCACCCTGTGGCCGCTTGGCTCCCGACCCGTCACACTGCTGCTATCCTGCTGACGCCCTCACGGCCCACACGACCCACTTGCTGGCTGCGCTGCTGCCGTGACGCCGCAGTGACGCCCTCTTCTCCTGACGGATGATGAAACCCTTGCCTCACCGGCTCCCCAAGTGCGTTCGGCTACTTCATCATCTATTAGTGTTTTCATCGTCACTGCTGTCCTCATCACCGGTCTTGGCTATGGCCGAGGCTGACCTCTCACGCTTTGTGTTTCGTGGAACATGACCTCCGCCATGCCACGTCTCCGACATCTATACTTTGCCGCCTACTGCAAGAAGCAGGCGATATTGGCCCCCTTACTTCGCTAGCCAAGTAGCTGCTGACTGCCCTCGCTGAAATTGTTCATATCTCCTCGCTATATAGTGGTGCAGAAGTCCCAGACCACATAGAAAGATCTCACTGGCTGAGGGAACCGATGGGACAGAGCGGGCTGAGTACAGGTGAGGGCCGCTGACGCCGCCTCCGGGCCATGCCAACAAATGGTTGTGGTCTGAGGTTCGCCACCGACTCTTGGTGCTGGGGTTGTCAGATTTGGTCATCTGTGAGGAAGAGGATAGACCTATTCAACCAATCAAAACCCTTTGGTTTGGCTGAACAACACACGGCCGCTAGATGACAGCGGCAGATGTGGCCTTCACCGAGTGACCCCTGCTGCGACGTCCCCTTGCTGTCTGCTTGCGACCTGGGCCTCTTCCAGAATGTTGTGCCACAGCCACTCGTAGATTGCAGAGCCTGCCACCGTGCCTCTTTCTTACATACTGTTTGTTCTAAAATGTACAGACACTGTAGATGATGATCATCTGTAAAGATAAATATACACCCAGTTTTTGACTCCAAGATGAACCCAGTAACAAGCTTGGTAACCCTTGGATATAAATTTGCACTCCACAAAAGCCTGGAAAAATTTACTTTTTATGGTCTTTAAAAACACTGTGTTTTTACTAAATGAAAAGCAAAAACCCCTTTAAATTAACCTTTGACATGAATTAGGCACAGGAAAAATTTATATATTTTTGGGGTTGAAAAAGACGGTTTTTTTTGTCAGCCACCACAAAACAACCTTAAATTTAAACCCCTGGATGTAAATTGCGCCAAAAATTGACTGCCAAACTAGTAGCTTTGAGGTTTACAAATTGCGTGTTTTCACCCACACAACAAAGAACGTTTTAATTAACCTTTGCTTGTGAATTAGGGTACAGGAAAAATTTTTATAAAGGCGGAAAAAAACTTTATTTTTTTTTGCCCAAAAACCAAAAAACGCTTAATAACCAGGATGTAAATTCGCCAAATAAAATAAAAAAAAAATTTAATAAAAATAAAACATTTTTAAAAGCGCCAACATTTTGCCCTTTACAATTAGAGGATAATTACAACAAAGACAGACATTACCATGAAAGCTCTTACAGGTGAGACAAAAAGGGGTGAGGGGCCCGCTCGCAAGAGCTTACAACCTAAGAGGGGCAGAAAAACAAAGGGGGGGAAGTCAAAAATTTTGCCGGGACAAAAAAATAAGGGGGCGGAAAAAATGTTTTTCACGCCACACAACAAGGAAAACATTGAATTAACCTTTTCGTTAATTACTACAAAAAAAAAAAATTTCTTTAAAAACCCCCTTTCGGGGGGACACCCCCACAAAACCGCAAAAACCCCGGTTTAAAAATTTCGCCAAAGAAAAAGAGCCCCCAAAAAATTTCTTTTTAGGTTTACAATCGTGTTTTTCTATGCCCCCAAAAAGAGATACATTGAATTAACCCTTTTCTTTGAAATTAGGCTACAGAAAAATTTATATAAATTTGGGTTGAAAAAGACGGGCTTGGGGTCACACACCACAAAACAACGCTTAATAAACCCCGGGGGGTAAATTGCGCCAAAGAATTGAGCCCCACAAAATAGTACTTTTTACGTGTTACAATTGCGTGTTTTTACGCCACACAACAAGAGATCATTGAAATTAACCTTTGCGGGAAATTTAGGCTACGGGAAAAAATTTATATTTTGGCGTTGAAAAAGAGGGTTTTTTTTTTCAGCACACCAGCAAAAAAAACCTTTAATTAACCCCGGGATGTAAATTGCGCCAAAGAATTGAGCCGCACAAAATATAGCTTTGAGCGGTTACAATTGCGTGTTTTCTACCCAAAACAAAAAGAGATACATTTTTAATTAACCTTTGCTTGGAATTGGGCTAAAAATGAAAAATTTAAAAAATTTTGGCTTGAAAAAGACGGTTTCTTGGGTCAGCCACCAGCAAAACAACGCTTAATTAACCCCTAGTAAATTGCGCCAAAAAAATTAAACCCCCAAAATAGTGTTTTGTAGCGTGTTACAATTGGTGTTTTCTATGCCACCAACAAAGATACAGTTGAAATTAACCTTTGCTGTGAATTACTACAAAAAAAATTTATATATTTTGGCGTTAAAAAAACGGTTTATTTTTGTCAGCACACCAAAAAACCCAACCTTAATTAACCCCTGGATGAAATTGCGCCAAAGAATTGAGCCTACAAAATAGTAGCTTTGTAGCGTGTTACAATTGCGGTTTTCACCCACACAACAAAGATACAGTTGTAATTAACCTTTGCTTGTGATTGGGCACAGGAAAAATTTATATTTTTGGCTTGAAAAAGACGGTTTCTTGGGTCACACACCAGAAAACAACGCAAATTTAAACCCCCCTGGTGAAAATTTCGCAATAAAATTTGGCAGCCAAAAATGAAGTGGTTTGTATTGTAAAAACGCTTTTTTTTCTTTAAATAAATACAACGGGAAACGGCTTTAGATCCCACTTGGATATTAAATGTATATGCAGCGCAGGTGGAACGCACACTTGGGTTTTTAGATCCAATACCCAAAAAAATAGAAATAGAACATTAAAAGAACTCCTTGAACAACGAGACACCCCCCCAAAATCGTATATAAAAATCAATTCTCAGTAAGACATCAGCCCGGGCACACCTCTCTAATGAGCACAGTGAAGGATTAGCCTCCCGCTCGCGCCCGGACTTAATTGCGGTGGGCTCACAGAATCCCCCGGTCTCTGATTGGCTTTATTCTGCCATGTCATCGGCTATCCCTTCTTTCCCCCCCGAGTCTTTGCCCCATGACGCCATGTCTCGCAGCCATTTTAAAAAACAAAAGCACACTTCGTTCACCCGAAGTACCCCAAATTCGACTTCGTTCCCAACCAAGTTTTCCTGAAATTCTAAACGAAATTTCCCCTTTGTTAGAAAAAAAAACGCCCACCTAGTTAATTTTGCCGGAGGGGGGGATATCAATCCCAACGCGGTCTAGTGAGGCTTTCTGGATGTTTTTGTTAAAAACTTATCAACCCTATGGCTTAAATAAAAGAACAGATTTAGTTCTGTATTATTGATAATGTATATATTGATCTGTTTTCTTCTTCCTGCAAGTCCATTGATGTTGTCTGAATAGTTTTGTCTTTTTTGTACCACGTGATTTTATCTTTGTTATTCATTGGTTTGTCTCTCTTTTAAAAAGAACACCTGTGTATTCAATGTATGCTATGATTAAGGGTCCACGTGACCTGAAACGCGTTAGTCTTTTGCTGTGGGTCTCTGATGTTTTATCTCCTACGTAAATAAACAATTGAGTGCTATCTGAAGAACGCTGGACATCAATCATTCTACTGTACTAAAAATGTTACACATTTATCAATGTACAATAAATCTAGCACATGTTCAGACACTTCTGTCTAACCTTAAAGGGGTTGTCTCGCTACAATGATTGGGTTTTAATTAAAAGATCTTTAAAAAACAAGCAGCTTTGCAATATATGTTCATTACAAATGTCCTACTGATTTTGAGTTATCTCTGTTAGTAGTAGTACATCAGCTTCTCAAATCTCTATAGCAGCTGACCTGTTGATCTTTATCTCACTGACTGTCAGGTCTGGTGACTCATCACCTTCAGAATACAGGTCTGAGCACAGAGCCCCTACTACACAGAATGCTTCTGTAGTGGAGGGAGGGCTCTGGCTTCTGTGTTTGTGTGGATTAACCCTGTGTGTGCCTGCTTCCTCCTGTTCTCTACACAGATTGAGGAGAGCAGAGGTGAAGCTGATCAATAGATGTGACAGCAGTGACCCAGTGTTTAACTATAAGCATGATGAGTCTGTGGAGCTCTGACTATACTAATAGAACAGATCAGGGGGCATGGAACGCTTCATGCTCTGCTGTATTAGTGACACATCCTGAGTATAGTAACACTTCCCAGCTGCCCTGTGTCTGTTCTGACAGGATTTGTTGTTGCTGGAGATGTGGAGATATGTATGCTAAGCAGGGGGTTTAGGAACACTTGCATCCCCCCTGCTCTGCTATTAGCATACACAGCTTCACAGACCTCTCGACACTCATAGATCAGCCCTAATACAGCTGATCTAGCAGTCTGCAGCAGACCTAGGCAGGCACACACAGGGTTAACTCTGGCAGCAAACCCCCTTGCCCCAACCCCTGCTGTATAGAAGTTATGGAGGAGAGCTTTCTGTGTGCTGAGGGGAGGGGGGAAGAGGGAGGAGAAGAGGCAGACAAAAAGCACGCCCCTCAATTCAACTGCCAGGCACACTGAAGTAGGCTGAAAGCTTGTAATGAGACAATTCCTTTAACACTTTCCTGACAGCCGTTCATAATAATATGTTTTTTCCTCCCTGTCTTTCAAGAGCCATGACTTTTTTTACTTTTCCATCTACATAGACATGTATCTACTTTCTAAAAGTGTTATTGATCGTACCATAGAATATTTTGGGAAACTGAAAAAAAAATCAAAATGTCATGAGACATGAAGAAAAACGTACTTGTGCCATGTTTGCAGGGGTTTTGTTTTTATGATGTTCACTCTTCGGTACAGTTTTTGTATTATCTGTGTTCTGTAGGTTGATACAATTCTGGTAATACCAAATATGTAGGGCTTGCGTTATGGTTTGGTACCGGAAAAAAATTTAAACATTTTCTATTTTTAAAATTTGGCCGCAGCACCATGCTCTATGACCAATAACTTTTTTGAACTTCCCTGTATTGAGTGATGGTGTATTTTTGTGGGCTAAGGTATACTTTTTATTGGTACCATTTCGATATAGATGCGACTTTTTGATTACTTTTTTTTAATTCCAATTTTTAGGAGATGTGAAATGACCAAAAAACGGCTATTTTTTCTCTTGTATAGTGTTCTAGCACTTTAACACATAAGCCATGTAACATGCATTCTCTGTATATCGGGGGTGGTTTATGTAAACATATAGGGTGGCATGTATGAAATTTGGCGTTTACACGCCAAATTTCATGTGCATAATAATAGGCTAGAATGTGCATGATTTATGAACCCGCTCTACAGCGGGTCATAAATCAAGCATATTCTAGTGCTAGTACAACACTTCTGGCTCAGGTATATCTCTTTAAAAGTGCTCTACCTGTTCCAGCAGTAATGTGACTAGAGATGCAGTAGAGAAGCTATAAATTTATAGCTTCACTATGGTTCTAGTGCACCACACCTAAAATGTAGCGAACTGGGCTACACCTGATATAGGGTTGAAAAGACGCCAGCTATCTGACGCAGCCCTGTTCATACATGCCGCCCTTAGTGATGTTGCATTTTTAGTCTACTGAGTTTGTTATTGATTTTAACACAATCAAATACTCATTTTATGTGCAAAACTTTAGAGAATTTTTAATATGAGGTGAAGTTATATGCAACAGTCACAAAACACATGCTGATGTGAGGCAGTGATATTTTGACAACTTCTCCTGTACAGCCCAGTAACATTCATCCATTTTGCTATTACATACTGTAGTGTTAAAGCTTTGGAGACTTGCATTTCCCCTGACATCTGACATACTTGTGTTTCATAAACAGTAAATTTATACAATTCTACATACATAATTTTTACAATATAGTACACAATTGATCATAGAGTAGAGGCAAATGAAGGAATCCAGCGTTTATTAACGATATGACCTTATAACACAATATTAGTTTTCTATCAAATACATCTGCATGTTGTTTTTAATCATCAGTAAAATTCTTAATGTTGTATTTTTCCTGCCGGCCCGATCACGTGATGTGACGTAGTGTCATGTGATAGAGGGTCGGGCTATATTTAAGTAATGTTTTTTCATTGTAACTTGATGCCATGACTAAGGAGCTTCGGCTCTGAAACGCGCGGCTGGATGCGATCTATTTGATGTCTGTCATAATTTTTTTAACCTTAATAAACGCTGGAACCTCATTTTTTCAACTTCACATATGAGTGCCGTATCGCTGGATTCCTTCATTTGCCTCTACTCTTGGATTTCCTTGGACTGGGAGCTTTCAGTCATTTAATCCGGGCGTTGGCTACTCATGCTAGTATACCAGGTGAGCTGACCAAACTTTTCCTTTTCTGACACAATTGATCATGGTTAAGTGGCTAAGTTCCTTGGGGGTGGAGACTAAAGAATAAGTAAAAAAAAAGTTTTAAAAATATAAAAATATGTTTACAACCCAAAACATTTATTTACTATAGTATATAAAAAATCTAGATCAGTGATCACCATGAAAAAATATTTTTTGGTTGTTTTGTTTCCCCAATAATTAGAAAGGAAAGTGATCAAAAAGTCGTATGTACCACAAAATGGTATCAGACTAATTACAGCTCATGGTGTAGAAAATAAGCCCTCAGCCAATACCCAGCAAAAAAAAATACAAAAGTCATAAATCACAAAAAATGTCAATACAAAGCAAATTTAAAACCCAGGTTTTTATTTTTTTAAAACATAATAAAATTCTATAAATTTGGTATCTCCAGATTTTTACTGACCCACAGAATAAAGATAAAATATCTTTGCACTCTGTAAAAAACAAACCAAAAAAACATGGCTCATTTGTGTTATTTTCCATTCCAACCAGGACTTTTCTTCATTTCCCAAAAGTACTATAAACTTATTCCACCATTTTATAGATTTTTGAAATTATCATACCGTTAGTCGATATTCGATAATCACCGATGACCATTAAAATCTGGGAGAGCAACAACAGCTTCCTTCTTACACCCAAACAGGTGAGGAGAAGCTGGAATTAACATCCACAACAGTAAACTGTATACGTGCTACATCTTAGGCAAGACAATTAGGCAACAAGAGTCACAGAAAAATAGTCACAGACTATTCACTATCCATGTCCTGTACCACAGTATGACCCTTAAACCTGCATGACCCACAAATTAAAAAGTGCCAGAAGACAGTATTAATTGAACCACCATTTGATTTGAACTGCACATTGACTATCCCTGTCCTGGACCGCAGCATGACCCTTAAATATGCATGACCCACAGATTAAAAAGTGCGGGAAAAGGAGTCTTTCAACTACCATTTTAGTTGAACAGGACATTGACTTTTCACTATCCTGGACAACAGCATGACCCTTAAATCTGCATGACCCACAGATTAAAAAGTGCCGGAAAAAGGAGTCTTTCAACTACCATTTTCGTAGAACAGGACATTGACTATCCCTGTCCTGGACTGCAGCATAACCCTTAAATCTGCATGACCCACAGATTAAAAAGTGACGGAAAAAGGAGTCTTTGAACCACCATTTTAGTTGAACAGGACATTGACTATCACTGTCGTGGACCGCAGCACGACCCTTTAATCTGCATGACCCACAGATGAAAAAGTGCCAGGAAAAGGAGTCTTTCAACCACCATTTTAGTTGAACAGGACATTGACTATCCCTGTCCTGGACCACAGCATGACCCTTAAATATGCATGACCCACAGATTACCAAGTGCTAGAAGGCAGTATTATTTGAACCACCATTTAAGTTGAACTGTCCTGGATCGCAGTATGACCATTAAACCTGTCTGACCCACAGATTAAAAAGTGCCAGAAAAAGCAGTCTTTCAAGCACCATTTTAGTTGAACAGGACATTGACTATCCCTGTCCTGGACCGCAGCATGACCCTTAAATCTACATGACTCACAGATTAAAAAGTGCCAGAAAAAGTAGTTTTTTGA
>JAODAL010073855.1:0-14591 GCA_025379985.1 Phyllomedusa bahiana
TACTTTTGGGGCCCTTTAAACGGGGAAACCTGCCCCATGGGTTTCAAAGTGAGCCCCAATTAAGAAACCCTGAAAAATACACCTTGAAAACTGGGAAAAAACCAAGGGGCACCAAGCAAAAATTGCCCCCCCCAATTTTTTTCCGGGCCCCCTAACTTTGGTTTCAAGCAAATTTTTATCCAAAAAAACAATGTGCTTTTGAACATTGCTCTGGCCCCTGTACCTACAATAAAGCAAAGTTTTACCGTCCCGAAATTTGTTCGAAAAGGGGCGATTTTCTGATACAAATTAAAATTTAAAAAAAACAAAAAAAACCCTTACAGCAAAATGAAAAATTTCTGCCAACGAAATTGAATAAATAACATGGCTTTTTTACAGTAAAGCGGTCCCTGCCCTCACACTGGCGGGCATCTTCCAAACCCTAAAAATTTTTAACAAGTGAAATTATATCTTAGTAAGGTAACAATTCATCGGGCCAACTACTGCCCCCCAAACGGATTTGGGTCTAAAAAAAACCATCCGAACTTTGGGTTGTAATCTTTTCCCCCAAAAAATTTGGTGCAAAAAAAAAAAAAAAAAGGTTGTTTTCAAATAGGTTTCTTCAACTGACACCTAGGGGGTTTAAAAATAAAAATTTAAAAAATTTAAATTTTTTTTTTTACAAATAAAAAATTTTTTTTAAATATGTTTTTAACAAAAAAAGGGGCCCTAAACCCTAAAAATTTTGTTCGAGATCTAAGACAATATCTTTTTTTGGCCCAAAATAGCAAAAAAATCAACCCCATACCAACAAATTAAAATGCTTACGGGAAACCCAAAACAGAGCAAAAACCCAACCAACCCCCATAGCAAAAAAACAAGCCCATAGACAGGGCATTCCTAGGGAAACCTGCACTAAAGGAAAGGGTGAAAAAAATTTCGCCTCCCCCCACGATGAAATCACCATCAACCAAAAAAAAAAAAGCAAAAACCACAAGGTTTCGTATAAAACTCCTAAAAAAAATAGCCCCACTCGAACACAAAACCAGAATCCTAAGGCAAATAAAACCCAAATTTCTTTGTAAGCCCCACATATAAACCACCACATAGGGGGAAACCCGAAAACCACAACTTTTGTACCACAAATCCCCAGCACATAGGGGACCAAAATTAATTTCCCCCCAAAAAACCATGACCAAAAAACCCACGCCAATATGTGACGAATAATACAAACGACCTTTTACCGAATGCAAACCTTATAAACAAAAATCCTATAAAAACCGGCATCCAGGGACCAAACATTTTTTTGGATACCATTTGTACACGGGCTCCGAAACCAATAATGGATTACAGTAAAGTACCATCCAGGGTTTAAACGGGGAAAACTTTCTTGAAGAGTTGTTTTTTTTTCCTTTTTCCTTCCCTCCATCTGCCCCAGGCGCCATGACGCTTCTCCCCCCCACGCCTTTTCACGTAAAATTTACAAAAAAAACATCTAGACTCCTCAATTTTTTCACACTTCTCTACCAAAATTTTCCCACTCTTAAACAAACTCCCCATCTAACACCTCCCTAAGGGAGCCATGTAATAAGCCCCCTGTACCAGACAGTAGCCAGAGAGCAGCCCCCCTATAACCAACAGTATCCCCTTTGTAGGCCAGGGATTTGCCCCCCCGTGGCCAAAATTGTCCCTGTAGCCATGTAATAATTTTTCCCTGTAGCCATGTAAATAGCCCCCTTTTTAGCCAACAGAACCCCCTGAAACTAAGTTCTAGCTCCCTATAGCTGTGTTTGTGCCCCCCATGTAGCCCATGTTTGCCCCCAAAGTAGCCAGGTTTGTAAACCCCCTATAACTGTTAGTACCCCTTGTACCAGGGAGTAGCCCCCTATATTTTGTATAGCCCCCATATTTGCCAGGGAGTAACCCCCCCCAAAAAAGGGCCCGGGAGCCCGCCCCCATGTAGCCAGGGAGCTTCCCCCCTGTTTGGGCCCGGTTAGACCTCAAGAAACCAGGTTTGGGCCCCCTGGAAACCAGGGTTTGCCCCCCGTAGCCAGGTAATAGCCCCCATGAAAACCAAAGGGAATAGCCCCCGCTAAAAAAAATAAAAAAAAAAAACACTGCCCTCGCCAGGGGCCCGCGTCCCAAAGTTTCCCCGGGGCTTTCTTTAGCAGTGTTTAAACAGCGTGGTAAACACGCCGCTTACGCTGTCAGCAAACTTCCCCCGGGAAACACCCCCGGCCCCGGCAGAGCCCAGCTGAGGAGATCGAGCATCGCAGGGGCAAAGGGGGAAAAACCCCGGGGCCCCCCGCGACCCCTGATACAGGGGAGGATTTAGGAAAGGGAACGCCCCTCCTGCCCTTTTTTCCCTGTAGCAGCAGCGCACACGAGTGTGTTCAGTCGGTGGCTCTGCCAGCCCGTTAAAAAAACGGCTGCGCAGAGTCAAGGGCTTTACCTCCGGGGTTTGGGGAGGCAGCGGAGCGAGGGACCGGAGCCCTCGGGGCCCCTGGGGATCGCCCGCCCCTATTTAAAAAAAAGGGCCCTTCCCCTAAAAACCAAAACAGATTTTCATGTCAACAAAACGAGCCCATAGCAATTTAATCGGGAAACCCAAAGAAAATAATCAGAGCTCAAAGCAGCTAATCAGACTCATAGCAAACCCAAAAAAAGAAAACTCAAAGTAAACCCAAAAAAAAGCTTTTTAGTAACCCCAAACAAAAGGGCCCCTTGGGGAACCAATCAGAGCCCATAGCAAAACCAAAACAGAGCTCCCTAGTAAACCCAATTTAGGCTCAAAAAGCAACCAATCAAGCCCAAAACAACCAATCAAACCCCAAAGGGAACCAAAACGAGCCCATAAGCAACCAATTTAGAGCTCCAAAACCAATCAGGGGCTCACAGCAACCAATCAACTCATAGTAAACCCAATCAGGGGCTCATAGAACCAATCAAGCTCCCTTTGCAACCAATCAGAGTCAGGAAATTTTAATTTTATGTAAAGCCTGGAAATTTTGAAAGATAAAACCCCTGAAACCTTTAAACTAAGCAAATATGCCCAAAAACCCAAAAATTTATTATACACTGCTTTTAAATTTTAAAATTCTTTGGGGGGTTCCAAAACCCCACGTGTTTTCTACCCCACCTTTTTTCACCATAGGGGGTGCTTTCCCCTGAAAACCCCCCTTTCCCTTTTTACGGTCGGCTCATAGTTTATTACGAGCTGACCATGTTACAAAAATGAAGGGCAGCGCTTTTGGACCACCTCTCCACACTTATTTTGCTATACTTGTAAAAGGCCCGTTCCCCCTGGCGGGTTTGGCCCTTGGGTTTCGCACGGTTTTCCCCCCCCGCCAAAACCTCGTCCCCCCAAAAGCGCCCCAAAAAGCCTCCAGTTAAATTTCATGGTTTCCTGTGGGAAACCACGTTTCTATTTTACGCGGGGCGGTTTTGGGGCCCCGGGTTTTGGGGCCCCGGGCCCTTTCCGCGCGTGGGGTGAAATCCCCCTGTCAAATTTTTGCAGCAGTCTTTGGCCCGGTTTTCGGCGGATTTCGCCGTGCTTTTCGGGGCGGTTTTGGGGGAAGGGTTTTAGTCCTTCCTAATCATTTGCAATTTTTCAAAACCCGCCGCAAACCCCCCCCAAAAAAAAAGCCCCAACCGTGCCAAAAACCCGCGCTTATTAAAACCTCGTCAGGAAACGCAGTTTGGGGGCCCATTTGGATGAAGGTAAAGGGGCCCCGACAACCCTTTTCAAAAACCAAGGGGGCCCAAAACCCCGGTGAAAGGGCCATTTCTCCCCCTAGAAATGAAAAAGGGGAGGGGCTGCTGCAATGCCAACCCAAAATTTTTGTTAAAAATACATCGGGGTTGGGAACTACATGCATTTTTGTAAAAAAGGGAAGAGGCTTTTCCTTTAAAAAAGGGAAAAGGGAAATCGGAAAACCCCAAAATTAAAAAAAGGAATTGGGCTGAAAAAAATGAAACAAAATAGAATTTAATATACAGTAAACCCTAAGGGATATTAACTACAAGCAAAAAAACCTAATGGGACAATTAAATTATTGAACAAAATTTTTTTTCTAGAAAAGACACTCAGCAATCCACGGGGACTAAAAAGTTGAAAACAAATTTATTTAAAATGGGTTAAAACGAATTCAATTACTGCATCTAACTATCTGTTCCCCTTTATCTGTCCACTATCTTCTTTTCTGCCCTCTATCTATCTATCTGTCCATCTATCTTTCCGTCCAACTTTTTTATCTATCTGTCCAACATCAAACTATGGTTTAAACCGAAATACCGAGGGGAGGTTTACCGGAATACAGCGAAGTCAAAGGGCAAAGAAACCTACTCCAACACAAGCTCATTACGGTTTGTTTTTTCTGAATTTTCTGAAACAAAAGGGAAAAAAGGTGAACAGGGCCCCCCCAAAAACAAATTTACAAATAGTATCCTGGTGCTGTGCTGCACAGCGCGCCCCCAAATGTACTCTCGGATCCCCTGGAAACTTTCCTAACCGTGGGGTTCGAAAGGGCCGAAAACCCCCCTTATTTTTTTAAAACCCGTAAGCCCAAACGGGAAAAATCGTGTGTGGGGCAGTTGCGGGGGGCTCGGGTGCAGCACACAGTTTTCACTTCCTTCCCAAAACACACTGCACACAAACTTCCCTCACAGATAAACCGGTTCAAGTAGAATGGCGCTAAAAACCTCCAAGTCCTTACAGGAGGATGTATTTGGGGAAACCCTCCTTTGACCTGTAATGAACTAAAAAAAACTAAAAAAAAATCAGGCCTCTCACAGTCCGAGCCTTTGGGCGTGCACGCTCCGCGAGGTCCTTAAAGATGGCCGGAAATTTCCTTTTCTCAGGTCCCCTTTGGACGAAGGGGATGACCCGGCTGCAGACGCCTCTCAATCTGGCAGTTTGTCCTTTTTGCCGAGTTCCTCTTTCTCTGCGAGGGCTTCTGTATGGACAGTCAGGCTCCCCGCGCTCGGGAACTACTCTAATCTTGGCCCCTTTTATATCTTTTCTTCTCTGTCTTTTTCTCCCTGAGTCTCAGAGCTTCCTTATACCATGTCCCCCATTTCATAAAATGGAAACGGACAAAGGGGCTTTTTGGGGCCCAAAACTTAAAATACAAAGAAACTTTTCAAAAATGCTGCATAAATTTTTACTTGGAAAAACACAGTAGGCTGGCCCATTCCCCCAATCCCACCCCACAAAGTTGGCGTCCCGACAACCCTCCCCCACAAACTCGCTTGCCATATGTTGCGGGGGGGGGGGTCAGCTCGGGGCTTCGGCACATCCCTGGGAAAAGGAGTTTTGGCTGCCCCACTCTCCCCCCGGGTGGCAAGATTGTCCAGCGGGGAACATCGTTACCCGCAAGGGCAGCCCCCATTTTTAAACTAAGGGGGGCGCTGGACGGGTAGGTACTTCGGATGTAGTTTCGGGGCATTTCAAAATCACAGCGCCTCAACATATTTCTGTGTAATTTCATGGGGGCCCCCCCCCCTATCGGCTCACCTTTAACTGGATGGCGGGGTCCACCCTTCTTTTGGGCCCCACATAGGGGGACCGCCCAACCTCCATCCAATTCCCAGATGGCTCTTACCCTGCCCATGACCCAAACCCCGGGGGCAAAACTGTCTCCTGCAGGGCCTGGGGTTGGGATGCACCACTTGTTTCAGGCGCCCTCCTACAACCTTGTGCACCATCCGCAGTGGGTGGGGGGTTTTTCCGGGGCCCCCGTGGAACTGTCTGGGATTCTGTGGGACTGGGCATGTGAAGACCCTCAATCTCTCGCCCCAACTTCTGAACATCACAGTTGGGGAGTAACCTGTGGTCTGTGCACCCTATTTTATAGGCCCCACACACTCGGGCAGGTACCGGGCCCCACCTAGCCTTCTGGTTCCTCTAAAGTCCGCAGATCGGGAAAAGGTTAGTTAAACCGCCCCCCCCCCACACTCCGTTCCCCCTGCGGGATACGGGTATACAAAAAACCCCAAATCCCATAAATGGTACAGTTGCTCATTAAACCCTTTTGGAAACATCCCCCGGGTCGGAAGTATCCCTGTGGGCCCCCAAAAACCCCCTTTAAAAAAGTGCTTCAGCTGCTGCAGCAATTCTGCAGTCGATCCCTATAGGAAACAGCACGGCATATTTATAAAAAATGCCCGTCTGACCAAAAGTCGAATCCCCAGAGGCAGAACCCAATCTGCACTAGTCAATCATCAAATTTAAGGGGCGCAAGTCTTGGAGGGTTTGAAGGGAGCCCGCGTTCAGTGCTCTTCCCCAAACCCCACGGGTACGACCTTGAGGCAAGCTTCAACACCATGCTTAACAATCAGGGCAGTACACCAGCGTTAAGCCACTTATATGTTTTGTCATCCCGAAATGGCGCCTCCTCGGGGGGTTCCCCGGGCAGCCTCTGGCCCCAAATTTCCAGGGGATAACAATCTTGTTTCGGGCGCAACTTTTTCTAAGTAATGGCCCGGGCACAGGAACCCGGGGAAACCCACTCGCTTATCCCACTGCCTCAACACTTTTGCCCCTCCTGAGTCAGCTGGGCCTGCTCCTCTGGCGGGGCCGACCCGAGTGGCCCCCACCCTTCATTTTTTAAAATCTGGAAACCCATCCTGGACCCTGCCAAATCAGAACTGTTTTTCCCCCAACCCCATCGGCACCCCAAAACCCCCACCCACTTGATGTGCCACGCCCGGGAAAACACAGGAACTGGCTAAATGGGGCTTTCATTTTCCTCTAACTCCCTCATCAATCGTGGGTGGTAGCCTGCTGGCCCCGAGAGAGGATCGGCATTCCCATTTTCCCCCCCTGACCAAAAACTTAATGCGGAATTGTATTTGAGAGTCGTGCACCCATCCTGCTCGAGTGCTCCAAGTTACTTTCCCCAAATGCACCAAGGGGTTGTTTGGTCAGACAGCACCTCTCCCCTGTAGGTATTTTGCGAACCTTTTAGCAGGCCCCACCAGGGCCAACTTTTCCCAAATTAAAGGACATAATTTTCAGGGTTTTGCTCTGACTCCCGCAAGGACCGACTGGCATAGGCAAATTTTCTCTCATTCGCCCCCCCTGGAAACCCGGGGGCAGCCAGCCCCCAACCCCGTAAAACTACCGTCAGTATACAAAAGAAAGGGGGTGTCGAACCCCGGAAGGCCAGAATTGGAGCACTGGGCAGTGCCTCTTTCACCGCTTCAAAAACCCTTGCTGCCGGGTCCCCCCCAAAAGGCGATTCTTTTGGGGGCCCCGCCCATCCCTAAAACTATTTAAAGGGGCCGTCAGAGACAAAAGGGGTTTAAAAAACCTCGGGAATAAACCCGGGCAGTCCAAGGAATGCCCGCACCTTTGTAGTGTAACGGCCGGGCCATTTTGGACTGCTTCCACCTTACGGGGGCCGGTACCCCCTTCCCCAAGTAGCACAGCCCCAATACCTTTCACGCTGAAGAGCTGGGATTTCTTTGGGTTGACTTAAGGGCCCCAAATTTGTAGTCTTCCAGAACCTCCGCAGTTCAAATGGTCCGAAAGAATTCCCAACACCCCTTTAATCGTCCGGAATCGCACTGACTCGAATTAAATCCTCCAACAATGCTCCATCAGCCCTGGGAAATTTTCCCCGGGGATTGGAAAGCCCAAACGGCAAACCGATTGAACTCGTAACCCATAGGCAAATGAAAAATGTCCCTTTTCCCTATCTTCTCAAACCATGGGACCTGCCATTTTCCGCTGGTGGGCGAGGGCGAAAGAACTTTGCATGGCCCAGAGCGGACACGACTCCAATCTGCGGGGGGGGATAGGACACGAAGGTCTGGGATTTAGCTTCCTGTAGCTACCAGAACCTGAGACTGCCATCTTTTTTTGCACCAAAACGACAGGGGGGCCCGGGCTTTGCTCTCTTGAATCACCTGTTTCTCCACATGCTGGGCCCCCTGCTTTCACTTCCCGTACATTTTGGCGGGATTTTCGTACCTTCTTGAGGGCGGGGCATGCCGTGGGGATTTCATGCTCATGGTAAAGCACACCCAAGGTTTTTCATCATTCTTAGAACGCCCCCCCTGGAATTACAGAGGGTATTTTTAGCACTGTTGTTTCCTTGGGTCAGGGTCCTTGGGCAATTTCCCTTGACCATAATCACTCGCATTCCATTCCGCCGTCGGAGGCTCGCCCCTTTGGGTGCCCCCGCATAGTCCCGGCCCACCCCTTGTCGGGCCATAGCGTAGCCTCCACCGGGAATATCTTCTCCGGAAAAAGGATTCGGGTGTAGGGACGCAGGAAAGGTCAACTCGCTTCCCTGACGTTGAGGCATCTAACAGTACACACCCCTCCCACAGTGGGAAGGGCCGGCTACCCTGGTCGGTTCGTGGGCTCTTTCCCGTGAGACTGGGTTTAACCAAAAAATTCCAGCCCCCTTTAACTTCCGCTCTTTTCCACTGTAGCTCTCACCATCTTTCGTAAACCTTCTGAGTGGGCTGGTGCGTGGGGGTCCCTGCCAATTTTTTCCCCTCTTTGGAAGAGGTGGTGTCCAAACTCGGGCACGTTTTATTTCCCCAGGATCACTCACTCCCCTTGGAGGGTGATCCACCGCAAAACTCCCCTTCGCCAATGTCTTGCCAAACGTGGACCTGCATCCAAACTACCCTTTTACCCGCTCCCATTGTCGTTGCCTCACCCAATAAGCTGCCATCTTCTGGCCCATCATGTGCCCAAAATGTCTCCAAGAACCCAAAGGGAATTTGGGTAACCCTCTGACCCATATTAACTAGACAGTGCACTTTTTTTGCCCTTTTTGCCTCTTCCATAACGGACACTAGCGTAAAGATGGGATCCTCCGCATTTTTGGGTTTTTTTGCCCCCGCCCAGGCGCCAAACTATGCGGTGTTGGTTTTTTTAACCCCAGCCTGCCCTTACACTTAGACCTCTCGGCGATGTGCCATACTGTTGAAAACCCACGAGGGGGCCCCCTGACCTCTCACACCGGTGGACCTCTTTCTGAGGGGCCCCGCGTGGAGCTGTTCTGAAAGGGGAAACCGAATCCTTTTTTGGGGTTGGGGGCCGTTCTGCCTTCATGGGACACCTAAGCCAAAGTTCTCTCAATTTTGCTCGAGGGTCTGGACCCATCGTTAAAGACTCTGCGTCCCCCGTTTTCTGCTTTTGGGCCTACTCACGGCCTTTGCCCTTTTGGGGAGGGTTTCCCCTTCCCCCTCTAAGGCTAAGTAACACTGTAAAACGTCGGGAGCCCCTCATTTGGGTCATCCCTGCAATTTTGTCCCCTAAAAATTATTGTACAAATCCCACAATGAAATGGTCTTCAGTAGTTTATCTACTTCAGGAAGGCCCCATAGCCATGGGTTCCGCCGCTTTTCTCATTCAATGTTTCCGCAGGGCATTAGAGACTGCATGAGGTCTCACCCTCTTTTTTTGGCCGGGTTTAAGAAAATAAACTTTGCAGGTGCACCCTTTTGGGCCCCTTCCCAAAACGGAATTTTCTCCAGCGTGCCCTTTCAGACTCGGGCGCCCATTACGGTCCGCCCAACGTCCCCCTCCCAAGGGCCCCCAGGACATCTCTGCCCCCAGTTCCGGGGCTAAAATTACATATTTTAACTGCGCTAGCACCCTTTCTGTCCATCCTGCAATGTCATGTTTTTCCCGTCAATTTTGGGGGGGATTGCAAAGTGGCCCCAAAGGGGCATAAACCCCTTGGGGGGGTACGTAGGGCACCCTGAGCTTCTCTGGGGGCCCGGCGCCATTGAGCCGGGGGAAGATCTCCCGCCGCAGCCCGTCCTAACGATCGCTGTTCCTGCAACGACAAACCCCAAATTGTAAGCCGGTTTCCGAGGGCAGGTTTTACCGGAATACAGCGAAGTCACGGGCAAAGAACAACCCAACACAAGCCACAGCAGTTTGTTTTACTGAAATTTTTTTGAAACAAAATGGGGCAGGTCCCCCAAACACAAATTTACAGATATTATCCGGACCCTGTGCTGCACCCGCCGCCAGAATGTATTCTCTGGTGCCCCGGAACTTTACCTAAATTGGGTTCGGAAAGGCCGATAACCCCTACCTTTTTTTTAAAACCCAAGCCCAACGGGGGAAAAATCGTGTTGTGGGCAGTTGCAGGGCTCGTGGGGGCAGCACGCAGCTTACACGCTTAAAGGATTCCCACTTCCTTCCAAAAACACATGGAAAACAAACTTCCCCACAGTGAACCGGTTTAAGTAGCTAACGGTTTGTATCAAATTCTCCAAGTCCTGTAAAGGGGATGTATTTTGGGAAAACCCCCCTTTTTCCTTTAAAGGCCAAAAATAACTTAACTAATATCAGGGCCTTCTCACAGTTCTAGCTCGTTGGCGTCATGCATCCACGAGGTACCTTAAAAAAGCCGGCAATTCCTGCCCCCCGGTGCAGACCTTGTGGATGAAATGGATGATCCGCTGCAGGTCCTCTCTATCTTGGGACTTTCCTTTTGCCAGGAGTCTCCTTTCCTGCGTGGCATGTATAGACAGGCAGGCTTCAGTGTCTCTGGAACAATCGAAACTTGGTCTTTTATACTCAGTTTTTGTCTCTTCGTTCTCCTCTGAGTTCAGCAGCTTCTCAAAATGGGTCGCCATGTGCCAGTCTTTACCCTGTCCCTCATTGCATAACTGGGAAACTGGGCTACGGGACTTTGGCCAAAAAGTAAATACAAAGAAACATTTCAAAATTGTCATGCATGAGATTTTACTTGGAAAAACAAGTGAGGCTGGCCCACTATCCCACATACGCGTCCATCTTTTCATCTATCTATCATCTATCTTTTTATCTATCTATCTATCCATTGTCAAATCTATCTATCTATCTGTCTATCTATCTATCTGTCCATCTATCTATCTATCTATCTATCTCTCCATCTATCTATCTATCTATCCGTCCATCTATCTATCTATCTATCTATCTATCTATCTATCTATACAATAATAAAAGAAAAAAAAAGAGACACAAGGGCGCACAATAGTGAAATCCAGTAAATAAGATTCTTAAAATCTGGATAAAGTAATGGTTCTCACCTGGATTGGTTGTGCTATTCCAATAGAGGCACAAACCTGTATGGGTATGTCTGTATGAGCTCCGTTTGAAGCTATAGATCCCGGCAGCCTGTAGTCCTTTGCTTGCACGGACAAAACTCGATCAGTGCAGGAAACAATAGAAAATCATCCCAACCAAGGGAAAAAGGGAGGACGTGCGGTGCTCAATGGGATCAAGAACCTAGGATTTACTCCAGATTAAGGTATAAAAGACGATTTATTTAAACTTATGGCGGGAAGATATTCACCTCCTCTATTTAAAAACAATAGTAGCCCTACGCGTTTCGCATCTGAACCGATGCTTCATCAGGGGTGCACTGTTAACAAACACATGGAATATTTAAAAGAAGTTCCTATCCACAATTGGATAAGACAAGTGTCAGTCCACAACAAGAGGATGTGCAGTTCTCACAGGTAACAATCTGTGCAGTTGGGTGTCTCAGCTATCAATCAGCTCAATGGCTGAACTAAAGACTGAACCCAGTCCTATCTATCTATCTATCTATCTATCTATCTATCTATCTATCTATCTATCTATCTTTCTTTATCTATCTATTTAACTATCCATCCATCTATCTATCTATCTATCTATCCAGCTCATATCTATCTATCTATCTATCTATCCATCTTTCTTTCCAGCTCATATCTATCTATCTATCTATCTATCTATCTATCTATCCATCTATCTTTCCAGCTCATATCTATCTAGCTAGCTCATATCTATCTATCTAGCTCATATCTATCTATCTATCTATCTATCTATCTATCTATCTATCTATCTATCTTTCTTTATCTATCTATTTAACTATCCATCCATCTATCTATCTATCTATCTATCTATCTATCTAGCTCATATCTATCTATCTATCCATCTTTCTTTCCAGCTCATATCTATCTATCTATCCATCTATCTATCTTTCCAGCTCATATCTATCTATCTATCTATCTATCTATCTATCTATCTATCCGGCTCATATCTATTATCTATCTATCTATCTATCTATCCAGCTCATATCTATCTATCTAGCTCATATCTATCTATCTATCTATCTAGCTCATATCTATCTATCTAGCTCATATCTATCTATCTATCTTTCTTTATCTATCTATTTAACTATCCATCCATCTATCTATCTAACCAGCTCATATCTATCTATCTATCTATCTATCTATCTATCTATCTATCTATCTATCTATCTATCCATTTTTCTTTCCAGCTCATATTTATCTATCTATCTATCTATCTATCTATCTATCTATCTTTCCAGCTCATATCTATCTATCTATCTATCTATCTATCTATCTATCTATCTATCTATCTATCTATCTATCTATCTATCTATCTGGGGGCCCCTCGCTAGGCAGTTTTTTTTTGGGGCACAAGCCCGGACAAGACTGCCTTTTCCCCCGAACTCAGATGGTCGGGCTGGAGCGCTGACGGTCTATTGATGTGGTGTGCGTGCTTTGGACGCCCCACACAGCTCAGGATGGTTGCTAAGTGCAGGCAGGCGACTGCAGGGGGTGATGGAGCTAAAGGAGGGGGCGCCTGTCTCAACATGAAGTGTCAGGA
Source organism: Phyllomedusa bahiana (assembly GCA_025379985.1). NCBI lineage: Eukaryota > Metazoa > Chordata > Amphibia > Anura > Hylidae > Phyllomedusa > Phyllomedusa bahiana. Next base: position 12,617 of record JAODAL010073855.1, read on the forward strand.
TTTCAGCCACTGTCCTGCAGTGAGAGGCCCCCGCCCCTGCTGTTTCTCTTATCTAGGCTCTGGCTCCAGACCATCTCCTGCCCATCCTGGAGGGTCTCCATGGAGAGGAGCCTCACTGTAGAGACCAGGACAACATTGCACAATGGAGTCTGAAACAGCATCATCTTCATGACTGTGAACTGTACTGAAGGTATGTGTGCATGTGTCTGTGTGTTCATGTGTTAGTATATATGTCTGTGTGTATGTGAGTGTATATGTGTGTATGTATATGTATGTATGTTTGTGTGTAATGTTGTGTGTAGGGATGTTTAAATAAAAGACAAGATCTCCTTGGGGTCAGTATTAAAAAGGGGTTTTTCGCTTTTTTTTTTTATTTTTGCTTTTTTCAGAATTATGATAAATGTTTTTAACAAATGATGTTTTTTTAAACTTGTGTGTTCATATATTCGTTTACTTGTCAAGGGTTAATTTCTTGTGACCATGTTGCACACGTGACTAATTAGTTTGGACTATATATGTTAGAGTGCAGCTTTGCTGGGCATGCTATGAATAAGGAAGTTATTTCCGAAACGTGTTAGCGTCTGTAGCGTGTTTCTGTCTACATATCTTTCATTACTTGAATTTTATACCATGTGAAATAAAGTTTTGGATCATTTTTACTCATCACCCTGGATATTTGCTGTATATGTATGTATGTGTTCATATGTGTATGTATGTGTGTGTGTATATGTATGTGTGTGTGTACATGTATGTGTATGTGTGTGTATGTGTGTATATGTATGTGTGTATATTTATGTGTTTGTATATATGTCTGTGTGTTCATGTGTATGTATATGTGTATGTACTGTATATATGTGTGCTCATATGGATTGTATATATGTGTATGTATATTTGTGTATACACACATATACAGAATATCACTTCAGTCACATCACTAGAACATAATCCTGCCTAGTGTGTCCCTTACACATGTAAACTACAACCTGATGATGAATTATATTTGAATATAATTTTTTATACCTGTCATTTGTCAGGGTTTTGCATGTTTTTAGCTGCTGCAGCCAGACTAAGGCTGTGTTCACACTGTGTAAATTGCAGGGTGCATTTCATGGCGTATTTGCGCATCAATACACCCGACATGCGCCCCACTTTATGGTAATTCTTAGCTCTCATAGAGAATTGTGAATTATGTCTCATCTCCCCCGGCGTACAATACACACATATTGTACACCAGGGGAGAGATGTGACAGGTCACTTCTTCGCGGAGCTGATAGTGGAGGTGAATGGACCGGCCCCCTCTGTGCTTGGAAGTACACACTGAACAGCGCGTACACCCAAAACACACGGAGTACTGCGGCACGTACTGTCCTAAGGGTATGATAACACAGCGAATAGTGGCCCATAACTATGCGCACCGCTATACGCCTGCTGTTGGAAGTACGTGCTCTCCAGTGTGTAATTTCAGCAGCGCTCCGGCCACCTCCCATCCACTTTCACTTTTCCCCCTGAAAGAAGCGGCGTGTCACTTATTTTTACATGACCACTGCAGCGCTGATGTACTTCTAGCCCAACCAACTGTCCCTTAAACACCCCCCCGATCCCCATACCTACCATTCCCTGCTGTGACCCCTTGAAATGAACACACTTGATACTGATTGGATAAAATTGGCCACAGCAGCCATTTTATTTAACAAAATACAACATAAATAAATTGTCATAACAAAAAAAACAACACCTATATATATATATATATATATATATATATATATATATATATATATATTATAATAAATATATATATATATAGATGTATATATGTAACACCATCACAACCTCACATGCCACTATATATATACACATATACATATATATATGAACATAAATATACCTTCCATAATACCTGTAAACGTTAACTCCGTAAACGCCACAACCAGATGGGGCAGAGGTCCTTGGAACCAACCAACCAACCGGGAAA
>JAODAL010073856.1:0-14591 GCA_025379985.1 Phyllomedusa bahiana
GACCCAAAAAAATAAAGTTTTTTGTATTGAAAAAAACCCCGGGGGGGTTTTCTTTAAATAAATTACAAAAGGAACTGGTTTTAAGACCCCAATTGGGGATATTGAATGTTTATGCTGCGGGCAGTGGACGAAACCACTGGATTTCAGACCCAAATTTCCCCAAAAAATCAGAAATAGAACTTTCAAAAGAAAACGTCTCTGAAAACAAGCTGGACCCCCCAAACAAAAAATGCTGTGAAAAAATTTCGTTCTTCAGAAAGGGGCTATCCCCCGAAGCGACCTTCCCTGTCAGTACAGTAAAGGGGGTGGACCCCCCCAGCGGCCGCGCTGGGTTTTCTTATTTAGTGCCGGGGGACGCCACAAAATTTCCCCCCGGTCTCTGTTTGGGTTTCCCATCTTGCAAGGGTCTTGCAGGCTATGCCCTTTTTTCCCCCCGGGATTTGCTTTGCCCTTTTTAACGCATGTGCTCGCAGCCTTTTTTACCCAATGAAAAAGCACACTTCTTTTCCCCCAAAAATTTCCCCAAAAAAGTTCGATTTTTCGTTCCAAAACCAAAGTTTTCCTAAAATTTTCGAAACAAAAATTTACATTTCCCTTTAAAAAAATCGATTGCCCTCTCTATTTAAATTAAAAAATAAAATGAAAAAAAAAAAAAAAATTCTCCCCCATAAATCAAGGGGAATGTTTTATCGTCAATAGGGAAAAATTGGGACATTCACGTATGCATGTTTGGGTTTGTTTTACAATTTACCCAAAATACCGGGGGCATGCCAAACAAATCCCTATAAAAACATAAATTGACCCAAGAAGCATTGGGTCAATTCAATTTTAAAAAAGGCTTTCCCAAGATTAGGTAATTAAATACAAAATCTTTAAAAAAAAGTTGTAAAAAACAGACGGGCTTTAAAATTTTGCTTTAGAAGAGATGGGGTATTACAAAAATTGATAGAAGTATGCAAAGAAAATGCAGTCAGCAAATAAAAAGACCCAATTTTTAAACCCTAATTTGTTTAAAAATTTAAAGTGCCAGAAATAGAGAAAAAAAAAAAAACCCAAATCTTCCCGAAAAATTTAAGTGGGAGAAATAAAAAGAAAGGGCACAAGGGCCAATGGTATGGGGCCCGTTCCTCGGTTATTTTGGGCAAAATTTGCACCCATTTTTTTTGCGCGCCGTACTGCGTGCTTTACGGCTGGAATCCCGTCCCCAGCCATTGGGGGGAAATTTTCCAAAAACCAATTGGTTCTATAGAGAACTGGGGGTTTCCCGTCCCTTACCCCCCCTCGGCGAATCAGAGAAATTGACATGTTCATTATCCAGGGGGTTTTTCGCCCCAAACCCCCCCTTATTCAAGCCGTATTGCGGGGGGGAATTTTCTGTCTCGAAATTTTCGCTTGTTTAACCCTTTTGCCCGGGCCCCTTAATGGTGCTGCCCCTGTGAGACAATGAAGACATACTGGCTAGTGTAAGACAAGTGTCAGACGCTGTCATGGGCTTGGTGGATGTTCATATGAAATGGCTTGGGAATCGTAAACTGTGCCAGGGGGGTTCACCCGTTTTAAATTCTGTTTGGGAAAACTTGTTGGGGACGCCTCTACTGTATAAGGCCACTTCTTTTGTGGAATATGGTTGTTCATTGCCAGCCCATTCCAGCAAGTAAATAGAAGTAAGCGGGTTTTAGCTACCCCTTTTTCTGAGTATTTAATAAGAAAAAATTATAAATATATCAAGAGCTTGAGATTTTCCAAATGGGGGACCAAGTAGTAATAATCCCGGGTACCGTGTTAGCCATAAAAAAATTTGGGTTTGAAAAAGTGAAAGAAACCCGGCGTTTACCTTTTTTAGAGGCTAACGGGTATATTTGTAGTGAGCTTTCGAGAGGATAGCTAAACTTTTCATTTTGATGTTTTTAAAAAAAAAACTGAAAAATTCACAGACTTTTTTTACACAAAAGCAGGTTTTCTTAAAAGGATCTTCGAATTCTTAAAAATAACAAAATGCAAAATTTTATAGGTAGAGCAGTTATTTACAACCTGTCAAAAATTAAACGTCTGGAAAACTTGTGGGTGTGACGGGAAGGGGATTTTGGGGAAAATTTTTTCTCTTTTTTTTATATATAGAGTTTCAGGACTGTTTTTAAACCTTGAAAAGGTTGTTTAAAAACTGCTCTTTCCCTTTTTTTTCGCATTTTGTTATTTTTAAGAATTTTTTAAGATCCTTTTAAAATCCATTTTCTTGTGTGTATAAAAAGTTGGTTGTTTTTTCAGTTTGTTGGAAAAACCCCCAGTTTTTTTGAAGAAGAGAGGTAGTCCTCTGAAAGGTTTACTTCAAAAATACTCGCCTCTAATAAAGGTTTCGCCCGATTTCTTCAATTTTCTACAAATCAGGCCAAACAGTTAAATATAACTTTTGGGGGTGAGTGGGACAGGAGAACATTAAAAAATGTAATGATTTGAATCCAGAAACTCATCACCCGTGGACATGACCTTACTAAATAGAGGAAGGATCCTGAGTCAAAAGTTGCAATTTTTTAAAAACTTTATGCGTAAGCGCTGCAAATTTACTAAGTTCTTTGGGCGTGGGATTTAAAATGCTTATGTAGGATATATACCTGTGTTTGTTCGCCATTTAAGTTAGAAGACACAGTTTTTTGGAGAAAACAGTAAATTTTTTCCAAAACTTTTATTAGACAGTGGAAACCCAAAAACAAACCCAAAAACCCAACGTTCTTAAGCTTTTTCCCAAAAAGCTTTTCCAAGCTTATTTTGAGGGGGGAGTATATTTAGATAAATTTCATGGTTTTAAAATGAGGTAGGGTTTTTGTGTTTTTGGAAATTTAATAAGAGTTAATTTAGAATGCTCCAATTGGGATGCATTTTAACTCTTAGCTAGGTAAATAACTGAGAAGAAGGCAACTCGAATTCCATCCGCAAGTCGGGAAAGGATTTGATACTGAACTCTGAGCAGAGTTGTGAAACATGCCACAAACCCTTTGAAATTTCCCGTTTTTTTTGCTCCCAGGACAACACCCTCTGAGTAGAACAATTGATGAGCCAAGTTCCAAACCAGTAACGCCTTGTTTTTTAAAATGGGTTTTTTTACAAAGTTTTGCCATAAAAATTTTTAAAAAAAGTTCCCCAAAAAAAGAAAATGAAAGGGGGGGTGTAAGTGTCCCCTGGTGACTGGGGGAGTATCAAAAAACTAAACCAGGTCCTTTACTCGAAAAACCCCCCCCCTTTAAACCCGGGTTTTTGCTGGTTGGCCTGAAAGTGAGAAAGTTACATGAGTGCTTAATACAAGTGGTAAGGTTTAAAGACCCAACCCCAAAAAGGCAGAGGATTTTTCCTTTAAAATGCAAATTTCCCCTGGGGGGGGGGGTTTCCCTTTACTTAAATTGGGAAATTTTTTTTTAAAATTAATTTTCCTGACATGTTTCCCCATTTTTAGGAAATTGGGTGGTTCTTTTGGGGAAAAAGAAGAAGGTAAAAATACAAATAAATTATTAGTGCAGGTGTGTTAAGGACATCCAGATCTCTACTGCACCCCTGTCACCTGGATACTGGCACCTGGTAGTAGAAGATGTCAAGGGATACATATGTATGTGTAACGGGCCGTCCCCAGTCCGGGGTCCCAAAGCGCAGGAAATCCATTACGGTGCTGGGGTCCCGCGTTGCACTCAGGCTGCGATTCGCTTCCGCTCCTGGCTTTTGCCTGTCCCATACTCACCTGCTCCCATCCTGCTTCCTCCTCGGCAGGTGTGCTCCTCTGCATCTTCCTCCCACTAGGGGCAGCACATCTTTTCCCTGGATTTAAAGGGCAAGCGCAGAACAGGTAATTGTGCCCCTCCCCCCTTTCTTGGGGGGCTTTTTTTGGTTTCCCCTTTCCCCTGCTTCCGCACCCAGTTTTTGGGTGTCCATTCTTGATTTGGTTCAAGGTAATTCGAAAGCTTCTCTGTGCATTTTCTGATCTTTTTCCCTATCAGCCGTCCTTGTTGCGACTTTTTTTCACCATGCTGCCAGCCACCAGCCCCCATTGCGTAAAGCCTGTTCCGTGTCGTCCTCATCGGCTGTCACCGCCAGGGTTTTTGTGGGGGTTTCCCCCTGAGAAAATTTCTTCCTGAAAACCCCATACATCCTGGTGCTGGTAAGGTTCTATGTAGCGGGATTACTTGGTGCTTATTACACACGCTGCAAACAGCAGGGAATTGAGCCGGCTCTTTTCCTTTCTGTTTAAAACCTTTGACATGGGAATACAGTGTCTAAATAAATGAAAAGTGGTTTCTCACTGTGATCTTTACCCCTGCAGCAAGATCGCCGGGTGCAGATACCTTAATATGGTGGCAGGAAGCTTCATGACTTCCGTTGCCGTCATGATTAGCTTTCTTTTACTTCCTGCCAAAGGCAGGAAGTACTAGAACTGCCATCATAGAACACCCTTCTGCAGAAGGGTGTACTAATGATTGCGCCCACTAGTGGTCCAGCATCCTAAAGGGATTCAGTGTTAATTTGAAAAAAAAAATGTTTTCAGGTATAAAAATAAATACAAAATATTAAAAGTTTAAAAATTTAACCCCCTTTTTTGTCTTTTTTAGAAAAAAAGAAAAAAAAAAAGTTACACTAAATGATTTTGCCACGTCCACTAAAGTTGATATTTAAAATATAACATCATTTATTCAGTACGCTGAACACCATAGAAGAGAAAAATATTCCAAGCACAAAAATTGTGGGGTTTTTTTTGGTCATTTGATTTCCCTTAAAAATTGCAAAGAAAGTGATCAAAAAGACACATGTATCCCAAAAAGGATCATAAAAGGGCACTTCATCATTCATGTCCTGAGGTGGAAGTGCAAAAAAGTTATTGGTCGCAAGAAATTTAAGAAATAGAGAATATTTGAATTTTTTACAGTCCTAAAACAAAACGAAAACCATACTATTGTAATGCGGAATCATACCAACTGCAGAAACAAATGCACATTTAATGTAATGAAGAGTGAACACTATAAAAACAAAAATGACGCAAGTGCTTTTTTCGCATTTTGCCCTACTTAGAATTTTTTTCAGTATATCCTATGGTACGCTCAATAACACCATTAAAAAGTACATCTTGTTCTGCATAACAAAAGCCTTTATATGTTGATGTACATGGGAAAATAAAACGACTTTTGGCTTTTGAAAGTAGAGGCTGTATCCCAGAAAAAAAGGGGGCATCCTTTTTCCTCTTTAGGGAAAGAAAGTTTCTACTTTAAAAATAGAAAGGGAAAATTTTTTCTGTAAGGCAGTGGGACTATGGGAATTCTCTGCCGAGGGACGGTCATGGGGAAATTTTAAAAACCGAGTTCAAAAAGGGGTTTTGGGTGCAAATTTTTGGAGGGGTAAATAATATAACAAGTTAAGGACTAGGATTAAAAGGGGGGGTTCATTGATCCAAAAGGGTTTTTTTGATTGCCAGATTGGGGTCAGGAAAAGGAAATTTTTTCCCAAAATTTAGGGCAATTGGCTTTCCCCTCCCTTTGGGGTTTTTTTTGGGCCCCCCTTTCCCTGGAAACAAAAACCTTAGCAAAAAAGGCCCGACCCCAGGATGGCGCCCTTTCTTTTTTTGGGCCTTTTAAAAACCCTTAAAACCCATGAAACTAGAATTTGGACGTCTTGTCTTTTTTTTTTTTTTTTTTTTTTTAGCCTACAAACTATGATAAAAAAATAGGAAATGCCATATTTTTTTTGACCAGTTGTCAGGAAGGAGTTAAATATATAAGTAAAAGTTTTTATTTATTTGTTTTTTCGCAGTTATAACTTTTTCATAAAATAGCTTTAATATTTATGGTATATTTATTAATACAGGGGAAATAAACAGTTACATAAATAAGGGCTGGGAAATGCATTCTTATCTTTAGCAGTCCTACATAATTAGATATTAAAAAAAATAATGTTACTGTTCATTACTCTTGTGATATTAATGTACAATGCATCAGTTACAAGAAGAGACAACTATATTTGTCAGTTGCTCAGGAACAGATATAAATAAAAACAATATCAGCAAGACATCTTTTCTTCTCATTTAAATAGCATTTTTAAAATATTTATTAAGCAATACATTTACCCTTGTTTTTTGGATACTATTAACACTTGCCTTCCAAAAACAGTATCTTTTTTGTTTACTTATTTTATTAGACAAGACAACCACGATGGCTTTTTTTGGAAGGGGGGAAAAGTGGATAGAAACCGATTTTTTTAATAGCATCATTCATTTTAGTATATGTACCAAACAGCAATGTGCCCCAAAATAAAAAAATAAATAAATAAATAAATAAAAAAATTGGGTTTTGCTTTCACAGGGTGCTAAAAAGACAATTAATTTTTTTTCTGTGGGTCAATGTGTTACAGTGATGCCAAAAAACTTATAGTTTTTTTTTATGCTTTTTTTTTAAAAAAAAATAAAAGTTTTTTTTTGTATCACTTTATGGCACTTATTTATTTTTTTTTTTTTTTTTTTTATCAAAGAAGAAGTATGATATATAATTTTTTGCAAGACAATCTAAAATAGTTTTTTTGTATCATTTTGGGGTATACATGATTTTTATCTATTTTTGTTTCTTTTTTTTTTTTGGAAGGTGAGGTAACCAAAAAACCTTGCAAAATAAATATTGCGATAATTTAATAGATGAGAAATTTACAAACATAGTGTTGTAATCTATATTTTGCTATTGTTTGGATTTTTTTGCATGTAAATGGTAAAAGGTTTATTGGGGGGGTGGTAATATTTGGTATCTTTAAATTTTTAAAAAGTTCAACATTTGACTTTTATTTTTAGTTCTCCAAGGAAACATAGAATCACCTTATTACCTGTACATATTACCTGCAGGCTCGGACTGGGCCGCCAGGGGTCCCGGGGTATATTCACCGGTGGGCCCCCCCCCGAGCCGCTGTGGGCCCCCGGAGGCAGTGCCTCGCTCCCCGGGGGGGGGGTGCCGGCCGCTCCGCGCTCCGGTCACTGGGCGCAGGGTCCGCATCCGACGGCCCAGAGACGGCCCGGGAGTTGGGGTCTAATTTCCACCGGCTCCCGGGGCTGCCGGTGCGCGGTGTCGGCGGTGCGGCAGCGCTCTGGCGCTGCGCTCCGCTGATCTCCCGGCAAGGCTGCAGGCGTTAATGCCTTCAGCTGCCGGGCGCCGGCCCCTACTGCTGAGTAGGCGCGCTCAGGTGACGTCACTTCACCGCGCAGCCTTTGCAGGTCAGCAGTTACAGGAGCCGGCGGCCGGAGCAGGAGCCGAGCCAGGTAAGTGGCTGGCTGTTGTTTTTTTTGTTTTTTTTTCTAACTACTACAAGGGGGGGGCCTGGCTACAAGGGGGCACTGACAAAAAGGTGGTCCATGGCACATTGGGGGTCCTGGCTAAGGGGGCCCTGGCTACAAGGGTCGCGTCCCTGGCAATGGGGGGGCACCTGGCTACACGAGGGGGTCCTGGCTACAAGGGGTTCCTGGTACAAGGGGTCCCTGGCTTAAAGGGGGGCCCTGGCTTACAGGGGGGCCCTGACTAAAGGTCGGGTCCCTGGCTACAAAAGGGGCCCTGGACTACAAGGGGGGGGGGGCCCTGGAATAAAGGTTGGTCCCTGGCTACAAGGGGGGCCCTGACTAAAGGTGGTCCCTGGCCTAACATGGGGTCCATGGATACAAGGGGTCCCTGGCTACAAGGGGGGTCCCTGGGCTTCAAGGACGGGGCCTCTGACTAAAGGTGGTCCCTGGCTACAAGGGGGGGCCCTGACTACAAGGGGAGCCCTGACTACAAGGGGGGCCCTGACTAAAGGTGGTCCCTGGCTACAAGGGTGTCCCTGGCTACTAGGGGGCCTGACTAAAGGGGGGCCCTGGCAACAAGGGGGGCTCTGACTAAAGGGTGGTCCAGGCTACAAGGGGGGTCCTGGCTAAAGGGGGGGCCCTGACTAAAGGTGGCCCTGGTCTACAAGGGGGCCCTTGGCTAAAGGGGGGGCCCTGACTAAAGGGGGGTCCCTGGATTACAAGGGGGTCCCTCGACTAACAATGGTGGTCCCTGGCTACAAGGGGGGCCCTGACTCATAGGTGGTCCCTGGCTACAAGGGGGCCTGACTAAGGGTGGGTCCCTGGCTTTCAAGGGGGGGCCCTGACTATAGAGTGGTCCCTGGTTACAAGGGGGCCTGACTAAAGGGGTCCCTGCAACAAGGGGTCCCTGGATACAAGGGGGACCTGACTATAAGGGGTCCCTGGCTACAAGGGGGCCCTGAACTTAAATGGGTTCTAGCTACAAGGGGGGTGCCTGGATACAAGGGGGGGGGCTGACTACAATGGGGTCCCTGGCCTACAAGGCGGTCCCTGGCTCTAAGGCCGGGGTCATGGCTACAGGGGTGGTCCCTGGGCTACAAGGGGCGGGCCGGGTTACATAGGGGTCCCTGGCTACAATGGGGGCTGGCTACAAGGGGGGGCCCGGATCTTTAAAGGGGGGGGGTCCATGGCTATTAAGGGGGGGCCCTGGCTACAAGGGGGGCCCTGACTACAAGGGGGGTGCCTGGCTACAAGGGGGTCCCTGGCTATACAGGGGGGGGGGTCACCTGACTACAAGTGGGGTCCCTGGATGGCTTACTTGGGGGGGACCTGACTACTAGGGGGTCCCGGGCTATAATGGGGATCCCTGGCTAAAGGGGGGTCCCTGGCTACAAGGGGGGTTCCTGGCTACAAAGGGTCACTGGCTACGAAGGGGGGCCTGACTACTAAAGGGGCCCTCACTACAAGGTGGTCATGGCTACACAAGGGGTCACTGGCTACTAAAGGGGCGGTCCATGGGCTACAAAGGGGGAGGGCCCCTGACTACAAGGGGTCCCTGGATTCCTACAGTGGTCACTGCCTCAAATGTGGGTTCCCTGGCTACAAGGGGGCCCATGGACTACAAAGGGGGGGGCCCGACTTACAAAGGGGGGGCCCTGACTTCAAAGGGCGGGGCCCTGGCTACCTTAAAGGGGCACTGACTACTAGGGGGGCCCTGCCTACCTACCAGGAGTGGCCCTGACCACAATGGGGCCCTGGCTACCTAATGGGACGATTTGACTACCTTCTTGGGGGCCCTGACTAAAAGGGAGGCCCTGGCTACCGAAATACTAAAGGGGCCCGTCTACCTACACAGTAGCTAAAGGGGGCCCTGACTTCCTGCACACTAGCTATAGGAGGCCCCTATAAACCTTACCTGTGATACTACGCCTAAAGGAGACCCCTAACTGCCTGCGATCTACTAAGAGGCCTTAACTTGCCTGTATACTACCTAAAGGGGGTCCCTAACTGCTTGAACGATATATTAAAGGGCGATCCCTAACTTCCTACAGCTTACCTAACTGGGAGAAACCACCTACCTACAGACTGGGGCCTTGCCTATTTGTTCCTCCTACCTTCCTGGTAATATAATTGAGAGGCAGCAGCCCCATAGTATGTATAGCATTATCTCCAGCAGGGTTAGTCCTCTCCCCACCCTCCAACCCCTTAGGATTACTAGGCCTCTAAGTTATGGCTTGTACCCGCTCTCCCACCCCTGGAAGTTATGTACAGAGGTGGATAGATAAAGAGTGCTGGAAAAATTGGGGATTCTAAGATATGTGTGTGTATTTCTGCTGGGATGAGCTGTGGCCGGGGACAAGTACATCATGATGGTGCGGAACTGATGCAGAAGAAAAAAGGAATTAAGAACGACTCAAGAGTTGGAGAACGACTCATCAGATATGAATCTCCGGTGAGTCCCTGATTTTGCTCTCATGATTGGTTCAGTGCTGTATTCATGTAATGTGAGGTGAACAGGAGCTGGTGTCTGACCTCTATGTGGTTCATCTTATATGGTGGGTGGGTGTAGGTTATACCTGTGGCTGGTGTCTGATCACTATGTGGTCTTGTATATTGGCGGTGTTGTAGGTTATACCTGAGCTGGTGTCTCTCTGTATCACTATGTGGTCTCCATATGGTGGTGTTGTAGGTTATACCTGAGCTGGTGTCTACCTCTATGTGATCTCTATATAGGCAGGTGTTTTGTAGGTTATACCTGAGCTGGTGTCTGACCTCTATGTGGTCTCTATATGGCAGTGTTGTAGGTTATACTGAGCTCGTGTGTGACTCTATGTGGTCTCTATATGCAGTGTTGTGGTTATACCTGAGCTGGTGTTGACCACTATGGTGCTCTCTATATTGGCGGTTGTTGTAGTTTTACTGAGCTGGTTTCTGACCTCTATGTGGTCTCTAATTTGGTGGTGTTGTAGGTTATACGCCTGAGCTGGTTTGAACCTCTAAGTGGTCTCTCTATGGCAGTGTTGTAGTTTTATATCCTGAAGTGGTGTTGACTCTATGTGGTCTCCTATTGCGGTGTTGTAGGTTGGATACCGAGCTGGTGTCTGACCTCTATGTCGGTCTCTATAGGTGGTGTTGTAGGTTATACCTGACGCTGGTGTCCTGACCTCTATGTGGTCTCTTCTATGGTGGTGTTGAGGTTATACCTGAGCTGGTCTGTCTGACCTCTATGTGGTCTCTTTATGGCGGTGTTTTTGTAGGTCTTATATCGGCACCGGTTATAATGCCAGCGTTCATGTCTCCTGATTGACACCTGTGATAGGAGGGGGTGTTTAGGAGTTTTACTTTCTTGCTTGGTGTTTATTTTAGAAAGGTGGTTTGTGGTGGTGTGACCGAAGGGGAACCATGGAGGGGGATATTGTATGTGGGTGGAGGATATTGTATGTGGGTTGGAGGGGGATAATTGTATGTGGGTGGAGGGGATATTGTATGTGGGTGGAGGGGGATATTGTATGTGGGTGGAGGGGGATATTGTATGTGGGTGGAGGGGGATAGTGTATGTGGATGGAGGGGGATATTGTATGTGGGTGGAGGGGGATATTGTATGTGGGTGGAGGGGGATATTGTATGTGGGTGGAGGAGGATATTGTATGTGGGTGGAGGGGGATATTGTATGTGGGGGGAGGGGGATATTGTATGTGGGTGGAGGGGTGGATAGGATGTGGGTGGAGGGGGGATATTGTATGTGGGTGGTGAGGGAGTATTGTATGTGGGTGGAGTGGGGATATCGGATGGAGCTACTTAGCCCTGTGTCTATGACATGTTAGTCGTGGACATATGTGTGACTCTCTTGCTATTGTACTACACATACAGTTCTGTTTCGCACACTGTATTATTGGTAAAATGGCGTTAGCAGCGATTATGTCCGAGAGGCCGGTTATATTTTCATTTACTGTTGGTTGGGCCCCCGAAGATCAACTCCCCTGTGGGCCCCAGACCCCCCAGTCCGACACTGGGTCCATCAGGTTTCTGATGTGATGTCCGTTGTTGAGATAGAAAAAATAGTGCAGCTTGATGCAGTATTTTGATGGATAACGGAATATGTGACATATGTAAACCTGGCCTTAAAGTAATATTCCCATCACAGCAAATGCTGGTGTAAGGGTCAATTACTGTAAAATAAGCAATTTTCAAAATGCTTGTTGTTAAGTTGTTAAATATGTATGCTTTACCTAAAATACGTTTTTTGAACCTTTAACTTTTTACAGTGGCTCTCTCACTCGGCCACTGCTGGGACACCCTTAGGCTATGTTCACACGGCTTATTTCAGAACGTATTTATATCGGATTGCCGATGTAAATACGTTCCGAAATCAGTTGAAAATCAGTTGCAAATAAGTGCCACTAAGTGTGGCACGTATTTGTAACTGATTTCCCGACGGATTCACCATCTCCATTCATTGTAGGTGGTGAATCCGTCCGGAAATAATTGACATGCACATTGTTTTTCCGTCCGGATTGCCGTCGTCAATCCGCGGCGGCAATCCGGCATGGAAATACGCGTCGTGTGAACGACGAGCCGTATTTTTTATTGAAATCAATAGAAAATAGGCTGTGACTTATTTCAGACTGATTTGCCGACGGATTGACGATCGTCAATCCGTCGGCAAATACGCGGCGAAATAAGCCGTGTGAACGAGGCCTTACAGGGTGTGGGACGTTCTCCCTGCACTATCGCTCTGCAGGATTCTTCAATATACTGATTGATGCCTGTACCCTACTTCAGCTGCTTAATCTATGTACTCAGCCTGTATCTGATTTGACTGACGTATTTGGGCTCCGTGAGTATATGCGTTGCAGCTGTATGAGGTACTTTGTTTGTGCACCAATTATAATCTTGTTGCACACCTTTTCCTTTTGGTCTCTGTGTTCCTAATCATCCCCTGATGCGATCCCCTGTGGAGGATCGAAACATGTTGGGGTAGGACCTATAGGATAGTATTTAGGGTCAGTGTTTGCAGGGTCAGTCTCCTGCCAGTACCGCTCTTATTGGGGCGACTCTCCTGTTTGTATATTTAGGTCAGGGCTCAATAGTTCCCTTTCCTAGGGCTTTATAGGGATACGTGTATACCCACTAGTCCCCTAGTCCCACCTGTGTGCCTTTTATCATTTGAGTGATTTTTTTTCTCACTTTTTTGTAAATACATTTTTGAGGTTGTTGTGTCTGCATTAGTACGCATTTTATAACTCTGTATACATTAAAAGTTATGTTTTATGGCCATTTACTCCTCTTTTTGGTTTTTATGTATATCAATACCATACTAAAACTGTATAAAGGGATTATATAATAGTCAAAAACAGCACTATATGTTGTACCATAAACGGTGCATGGAGCCGGACCAACACCAATTCATTATTGGTGGCCTTTCCTAGGGATAGGCATTGATCTGATAGTCCCAGAAAAAAATCCTCTTTAGATCTTTAACATATAGATAGAGTAGCAAATATATACAGTGAATCTTTGGAAAATGCAAATGCTCAATATAACAGGCCTGATTTATACAGCAAATAAACTGTCACTGTCAGGTCCCAGCACTGACTGAATAGCAGTCACATAAAGCATTGGATAATCTATGAACACAGAAGATAAATAGGCTTCTTTGGTGGCTATAAACAGGACTGTATAGTTATGCACTTATGTCTGACCTCCCCAGAGACAACACTCCTACCTTCTCCAGTGAAGTCACATTGGTGTAAAGTCATCCTTTATTGTGGCAATCAACATACTGATTAAGATCCTATCCCCACAGTGATCTCCTGACTGCACTGTTACCTCAGCGTGTAACACTTACTGTATGAGGGAACACAGTCAGGAATACTCAGCATGACACTGCTGTCTTTGCACTCTTAATATTCCCTGCCAAGTGCCAACATACAGTACTAGTAGTTGTTGATTCTGTTGCCACACTGAAGCTTTGCACTACCTTAATACTTTTACAATACTGTATACACATTGCTTTAAATCCTCATTTAAACCTTCCTGTCAGTAAACGTGGCAATGTTTGGCACCAGATAGGCAGCCAGCATCGAATGCAGTGAATGAAGGAGCAGATAGTAAACAGTGTCCTTGCACCTTACAATAGAGCTAAGGGCAACTGAAAAACTTGGGATATGTAATGGGAGTTTACACTATAATAATAATAATCTTTATTTATATAGCGCCAACATATTCCACAGCACTTTACAATTTGGAGGGTATAAGTACAGACAAAAAGACAGACATTACACAGTGAAAGCTACTTATAGATGAGACACAAGATATGAGGGCCCTTCTCGCGAGAGCTTACAATTAGTGTTGAGCGATTGTGTTGGCTATCGAGATCGAGCGATAGTCGATAGTCGGCCGCTATCGATAAGGTTTTTCGATAGTGAGCATCGATTATGAGCGATTACCATTAAAGTCTATGGGAGAGCAACAACACCTTCATTATTACAACCAAACAAGGCTGGAGAAGCTGAAATTAACATCCACAACAGTCAAATGGATACGTGCTACATCTTAGGCAACACACTTAGGTTATAAAAGTCACAGAACCTTTCAATTCACCTGTGGTGACTATAGAATTGCTGTTTTAAGATTTACGTGGATGCTGCGTCAATGAACAAAGCTGGGTGCGCAAAAGTCAAAAAACACGTATCTGTTATGTTTTCGTATAATACACGGTATTTTTTGCACCTTTCAATTCACCTGTGGTGACTATAGAATTGCTGTTTTAAGATTTACGTGGATTCTGCGTCAATGAACAAAGCTGGGTGCGCAAAAGTCAAAAAACACGTATCTGTTATGTTTTCGTATAATACACGGTATTTTTTGCACCTTTCAATTCACCTGTGGTGACTATAGAATTGCTGTTTTAAGATTTACATGGATGCTGCGTCAATGAACAAAGCTGGGTGCGCAAAAGTAAAAAAACACGTATCTGTTATGTTTCGTATAATACACAGTATTTTTTGCACCTTCAATTCACCTGTGGTGAATATAGAATTGCTGTTTTAAGATTTACGTGGATGCTGCGTCAATGAACAATGCTGGGTGCGCAAAAGTCAAAAAACACGTATCTGTTATGTTTTTCGTATAATACACGGTATTTTTTGCACCTTTCAATTCACCTGTGGTGACTATAGAATTGCTGTTTTAAGATTTACGTGATTCTGCTCAATGAACAAAACGGTGGGGCAAAAGTCAAAAAAACACAAACTGTTAGTTTTCGTATAAACACTATTATTTTCACCTTTCAATACCCGTTACTAAA
>JAODAL010073857.1:0-14590 GCA_025379985.1 Phyllomedusa bahiana
CTTTCTCTTGTTGTGTAGCGTAGAAAAACGCAATTGTAACAAAGCTACAAAGCTAGTAGTTTTTGGGGGTGCTCAATTCCTTTTTCGCAAATTTTCATCCAGGGGTTAATTAAGCATTGTTTTTTTGTGTGGGGCAAAAAAAAACCCCCCCTTTTTTACGCCCAAAAAAAAACAATTTTCCTGTACATAATTCACAAACGAAGGGGTTAATTTTCAATTTTTTCTCTTTTTGTGTAGCGTAAAAAAACAGGCAATTTTAACACGCCCACAAAAACAACGTTTGTGGCTGCTCAATTCTTTTTGGGAAATTTTCATCAAGGGGGTTTTAAATTTAAACTTGTTTTTTTGCTGTGGGGACTCCAAGAAACCGTCATTTTTCCCCCCCAAAAAAATTTAAAAATTTTTGGGACATAATTTTACAAGCGCGGTTAATTACAAAATTTTTTTTCTTTTGAGGCGCAGAAAAACAGCAAAATTTTTTTAAAACGCTTAAAAAAGCTAGTAGTTTTGGCTTGCTCAATTTTTTTTGTGAAATTTTAATATCCCGGGGTTTAAATTTAAAACGTTGTTTTGCAGTTGTACTCAAATTAAAAAAAAACTTTTTTTTTTCACCCCCCACAGAAAAAAATTTGGGAAACAGAATTCAAATCCGAAGGTTAATTAAACCTGTTTGTGTTTTATAAATTTAGTAAAATACACAGAGTTTTTTAAAAGGGGACATACAAACAATTTTCCTGCCCCTTTGTTTTAACGCAAATTTTTTTTTTCCAAGGGTTTCCAAAATGGGTTTTTGGGGGTTTATTTTGGGGTCAAATACAGGGGGTGTATTTATCATATACAGATTCATTCATCAAAAAGTTTTTTGTACATTTTAGAAAAAAAACCGAATTTTTCAACAGGAGGTGGCAGGCCTTTCCCTTTACCCGCGAGTGGCAGAGGGATAAACATTCCAAGGCCCCGGTCACAGCACAGCAAGGGGACGTCGCCCGCCAGGGGGCACTCGGTGGGGGCCACAACTGTTGCGTCATCTAAACGGCCTTGGGGTTGTTCAAACAAAAACCCCAAAGGTTTCTTGAATTTGGGTTTACTAGGGCATCCCCTTCCCCCCAGATGACATCTGACAACCCCAGCCAAGAAATTTTGGTGGGAACGTTTAGAAAAAACCCTTAGTTGGCATGGCCCCCGGGGGCGGGTCAGCGGGGCCCTCACCCGTCATCAACCCGCCTCTGTTTTCCCAAACCGGTTTTTCCCTTTAGCCAGAGATTTTACTAAAAGTTTTTCCCGGGCTCGCGCCAATTTTTTTTAGCGAGGAAAGAACATTTTGAGGGGGGCAGGACAGCAGGGTTTCTTGGCAAACGGGAAGGGAAAAAGGGGCAATTAAACCCCTGCCCTTCCCTTTCAGTAGGGGCGGCAAGGGGATAGATTTTTTAAGTGGGGAGGGAGGTTTATTGGGGTTTTGGGGGGGGTTTTGGTTTTTGCAAAACCAAGACCGGGGATGAGGAAAACATGCCCATGAAACACAAATGATGATGGGTGTAGCCCGGGGCCGGGGACTTGGGAGCCGGGGGGAGGGGAAAAAGCTTCAAACATGTCAAAGGGGGAAAAAAGGTGTCAGCTTGCGCGTCCCGGGAGGGCCGGGAGCCAAACAAGTGGGTTGTGAGGCCATGCGTCAGCGGATAGCAGCAGTGTGAGGTTTTTGGAGCCAAGCGGCTTTAAGGGGGAAAAAAAAACCGCTTTGCCCCCTCCAAGAAAGTGCGGCACAGGGGTCAGCGAGGCAGCGGCGGCAAATTGTTCATCAGTGGGGGAGCGTTGGCAAAAAATCCGATACCTCGGCGGTGTGGGCCCGTTTTTTTGCTAAGACACCGGAAAGGGGCGAAAAATGGGGAAATGAAAAATCCCGTTGGGGGAAATTTAAGCGTACCAGGGAGCTTTAACCCTTGGAAACCCCGGCCCTGCTTTAAAAACATGCAGCGTTCACCATCCGGGGGACCCGGGAAATAACGTGTTTTCAATGGGGTGGTTCCATCCCCCGCCCCCAAGCAACAAAACAGAGCAGCGCCCAAATTGGGGAAAGGGAAAAACCCTTGCAGCCAGTCAAGGGGGTCACCACCTCTGCAAAAGGGGGGTTTCTCTTTACATCATTCCGGTTTCCAGATGGGTCCCCGCTCCTCGCTAAAAAAAAAAAAACCCCAAAAAAGGTGCCAAAACAGTCGTTCGCGAGGCCCATTGAAAAAAGAAAAACAGGAAAGTGTCCAACCATCCTAAAAGGGGGCAGGGAGCTGACCGTTGCTCCTGCCAAGTTTTTGGTACTGGGAGCCTTCCCTTTCAAAGGTGGGGCTTGCAAACCCTTCAGGGGAAAAATAAAGGGGGTTGTGCCGAGCCGAGATTGGGAAAATTCCCCAAAAAGTAATTTTTTTTTCCAAAAAGGCAGTACCAGGGACTTTATAAATATGTAGAACAGAAGGTGGGGAGTCCTTGAGCTTTTTCGGTTTGTTTTCCAAAAGGGGCACCCGGAGCGGACGGGCTGGGGCTGTAAAACGGTCAGGGCCAGTACATGTCCTTTCGGCCCCTGGTTGAAAGTGCTTTCCGGCCCAAGGGAACACCAAAAACTTTGGGCTTTGGGGGACGGGCTTTCTTCCCCACGTTGTCAAACTAGGGGTTTTGCGGGAAAATGGGTTCCCGGGGCCTCCCCTCCTCCCCCCACCCCTTTTCAGGGCCCCCCAAATAAATGGGTCCATCATACCCCCAAAATTTTAGGGGGACAGCGGTGGGCAAAGGCCCGTTCTACACCTTTGGGTTGCCTTTTGGCGAATGAACAGGGCGGGGGGGAATGCTCCGGTCATGCAGGGAAGAATTTATGTGTGGGTTTCTTTCCCCGGGCCCAAATTTCAAAATCCTGGGAAAAAATGGGGGGGGGGGGGGGGAGGGGGGAAAATGTGATAACAAAGGTGAAAGCGGGTGCACCGAGGAGGGATGGTCATGCGCCCCCGCTTGAGCACCCTGTTCAATTTTGGTTGTGAAAAGGTTCCTTTAAGTCTTAAACCGATCTTCAGAAGATTCTGAAAAAGGGGGAGGAAAATGTGCATTGGGACTTCATCCATTCCTACCCAAAGGCCCGGAAAAAACCCCCCTCGATTGCAAACGGGAGAACGGCCTCCCCCAACACACTCGATATGCGGGTGTTTCCACCCGTTTGGGAAATTTCCGCCTGCACATGTTTTGGGCCGACTGTATGAACAAAGGGGAAAGGGAAAAAAACGATTTTTTGTTTATTCCAAAGGGGGACCAAAGGGGTAAAAATTTTCCCTGTTTTAACTTAAAATGTCAAACCCGTGGGAGCTCTTGCGTGCACCTGCCCTTTGTTTTAGGCCATTCAAAAGGGGGCCAAAAGTTATTTGTCCCGTTCCCCCCGGGGGCTACGGGATGAATAACTTCCAAATTTTACTGCTTTATGGCCGGGAAAAATGCTGGGAAAAAAACCCGTCGGGGGAGGGGGCTGGGGCGTGGCGACTACATCTTTGCGGGCCCCATTATCCCGGGGGGGGACTGAAAAAGGAGGGGGACATTGGGGGGCAGAAGCTTGTCTGGTGAAATATTTTGGGTTTTCTACCCAGGGGACAAGAGAGGAGGGGCAGGAAACAAACTGGAGGGGTGGGGGAGATGAGGGGAAAACAGTCCCGGAAGGGGGGGGGGGGGGGGGGGCCCCCCCAAGCACCGTGGCAGTAGACAGTGGGGATGTAGGGAGGGGGCCCCTCCCGGAGTCACTTTTTGCAGATTTGGGCCCCCGGCATGCTGATTTGCCTGGCTAGTGACAGCCGAATAGTCAGCATCCGGCAGAGGGAAAGACTTCTGGCTTTCCAACCCCATTGGAAAAACCCCCGCTCCCCGGGCCCAAAAAGGGAGCCTTTTTTTCCCCCTTTGAGGGGGGAGGACAAACTCAAATACTATAGGGAAATCCCCCCCCGTTAGTAAAATTTGGGCCCCTGCCCAAAGTGGCCAAAAATTGTCCCTCCCCTGACAGGTCTGAAAAGGGGGGTTTTCCCCAGGCTCACGACTACTGGGCGCAGCTGCTGGGGGAAAGGTTTTGGGGGGGGGGCAGTACCAGCTCCCTCAGCAGCAACCTAAGTTGGAGTCACTGATGACCAGTTTCCCTTCACCCGCCTAGTGAGGAGGGAACTCGCCAGCAGCAGCAGCAGGAATCTGGAGCAGTCCCTGAACCAAAAAGGTGGTGGCCTAAATGGACAGCACTCTGGCCACCCCGGGTTAGAAGATCCGCTGGACTACCGGGCAGCCAAACGGGAAATGTGTGGCCGCAACTTGCCGAGTTTGCAGTGGAAAGCTGTCCTGCCCGGCCAGTAGTGTGGACATCAGAGCGGGTGTTCAGTGCGCGGGGTTCCATCGTTCCCCCAAGGAGAACCTCCCTTTCCAAACGGGAAATGGGGAAACGACTGACCTTTGTCAAGATGAATCAGGCGTGGATCGGCCAGGATATCCACACACCAATGCCTTAGGCGTCAGTCTGGGTTCAAACTACCTGCCTCAGCCACTATTCTGATGCCGCCACCCGCCTGATGCCACACATCTGCTGACAGTTTCTCCATCTGCCTACCACCATCTTTACCAGTGACTGGTTTTTTGCCACCCACTCAAAAGTCTGTTATTGTGCCACTCTATGACCTCATGCGGCTGCTGCTGTTGCTGGTGCCGTGACATCCACACTGTGTCATTGTGCCACTCTCTGACCTCATGCTGCTGCTGCCGTGCCCTCCACACTGTGTCATTGTGCCACTCTGTGGCCTACTACTGTTTTGCCATCTCCAGAATGTGATTGTGCCACTGCCTGACCTCATGTTGCTGCTGTGGCTGCTGTCGTGACCTCAACTCTCTGTCATTGTGCCACTGGGTGGCCTACTACTGTTTTGCCACCTCCAGAATGTCATTGTGCCACTGTCTGACCTCAATGCTGATGTGTGGCTGCTGCCGTGACCTACCCACGCTGTCATTGTGCCACTGTCTGACCTCATGCTGCTGCTGTGGCTGCTGCCGTGACCTACACACTGTGTCATAGTCCCACTCTGTGGCCTACTGCTGTTTTTTCCACCTCCAGAATGTCATTGTGCCACTCTCTGAGCTGATGCTGCTGCTGCTTTGACATACACACTGTGTCTTTGTGCCACTGTCTGACCTCATGCTGCTGCTGTGGCTGCTGCCGTCACCTACACACTCTGTCATTGTGCCACTGTCTGACCTCATGCTGCTGCTGTGGCTGCTGCTGTGACCTACACACTGTGTCATTGTCCCACTCTGTGGCCTACTCCTGTTTTTGCCACCTCCAGAATGTCATTGTGCCACTGTCTGACCTCATGCCCGCTGCTGTGGCGGCTGCCGTGACCTACACACTTTCATTGTGCCACTGTCTCACCTCATGCTGCTGCTGTGGCTGCTGCCGTGACCTACACACTGTGTCATTGTCCCACTCTGTGGCCTACTCCTGTTTTTGCCACTTCCAGAATGTCATTGTGCCACTGTCTGACCTCATGCTGCTGCTGCCGTGACCTACACACTGTTTGTGCCACTGTCTGACCTCATGCTGCTGCCGTAAATGCTGCCTTGACCTACACACTCTGTCATTGTTCCACTGTCTGACCTCATAATTCTGCTGTGGCTGCTGCTGTGACCGACACACAGTGTCATAGTGCCACTGTGTGGCCTACTCCTGTTTTTGCTACCTCCAGAATGTCATTGTGCCCACTGTCTGACCTCATGCTGCTGCTGCCGTGACCTACTCACTGTGTCTTTGGGCCACTGTCTGACCTCATGCAGCTGTTGTGGCTGCTGCCGTGACCTACACACTCTATCATTGTGCCACTGTCTGACCTCATGCTGCTGCTGTGGCTGCTGCCGTGACCTACACACTGTGTCATTGTCCCACTCTGTGGCCTACTCCTGTTTTTGCCACCTCCATTTGTGATTGTGCCACTGTTTGACCTTATGCTGCTGCTGTGGCTGCTGCCGTGACCTACACACTCTGTCATTGTGCCACTGTCTGACCTCATTCTGCTGCTGCGGCTGCTGCCCTGACCTACACACTGTGTCATTGTCCCACTCTGTGGCCTACTCCTGTTTTTGCCACCTCCAAAATGTCATTGTGCCACTGTCTGACCTCATGCTGCTGCTGCCGTGACCTACACACTGTGTCATTTTTGCCACTGTCTGACCTCATGCTGCTGCTGTGGCTGCTGCCGTTACCTACACACTCTGTCATTGTGTCACTTTCTGACCTCATGCTGCTGCTGTGGCTGCTGCCGTGACCTACACACTCTGTCATTGTGCCATTCTCTGAACTCATGCTGCTGCTGTGGCTGCTGCCATGACCTACACACTGTGTCATTGTGCCACTCTGTGGCCTACTCCTTTTTTTGCCACCTCTAGAATGCCATTGTGCTACTGTCTGACCTCATGCTGCTGTTGATGCCGTCAACTCCACACTGTGTCATTGTGCCACTCTTTGGCCTACCCCTGTTTTTGCTACCTCCAGAATGTCAATGTGCCACTCTCTGACCTCATGATGCTGTGGTTGCCTCCGTCACCTCCACACTCTGTCACTGATGTTGCCACCTGAGCCCTCAGCTTGTTTTTTTCCAGCTGTCGCTGCCAAGACTTTATCAGGCTACATTCCCCCTTCAGTTTTTTGGTCAGTTTTGCCCTCTTTAAGTGCCCAGGGAATTTTATAGTGAAGCGATTCTAGGAGCGGCGGCAGTCATCTGCGGGTCATACTAAAACACAACATTGTATGAAGACCAAACCAAGCTCCCTCTGCATATTTAAGCATGGCACAATGTTCTACAGAACCCTGCAGGCTCTGTGCAGCCTAGAAATAGCTGTTTTTTAACGTGATTCGTGCCAAAGTAATTCAAAACGAAGTTATTTTTGTGGGGAAAATTTCCCGGGCAAAGTCCCGAATCAATTTTTGGAATTCGCCCATCTCTAATTATAATGTGCTATTGGTAGTTTTACAGTATCTCACAAAAGTAAGTACACTCCTCATATATAGTTACTACTTATTAAAAAAAGACAAATGTCCATCAAGTTCATTCAAAGGTGGGAAAATATATGGATGAAGGAAAGGGGAGAGGGAATTTTTAATCCTAGTTTCCCCTAATGATGAACCCATAAGGCAAGAACCAATCTGCCCTAAACTAGTATTTAATTTCTGCTCTCAATACTGCTATCCGACTGGATCTAGAATTTTATACGGCTACATAAGTACTAATATTATTTAGTTTTAGGTAGTTATCTAATACTTTCTTTTTTAAACAAAAAAACCTTTTAACTAAAAATACAACTTTTAAGACTTCAATTAAAAATACAAATACACAATTCAGACATCAGATACCATTGAAATAGGCAAAATACCAGTTGAAACCAGAAGTTTACAAACACTATATAAAAAGACACATATGCACGTTTTTCTCGGTATCTGAAATCCCAGAATAACCCTTACCCATTTTATGTCAATTTGGATTACCAAAATTATTTATATTTGCCATTGTCAGAATAATGAGAGAGAATTTTTTAAAGCATTTTTGTTACTTTCTGCAAAGTCAAAAGTTTACATACATTTCATTAGTATTTGTTATCATTACCCTTAAACTGTATGACATTTTGAATTTCCTTCCTCAAGCTTCTCACAATAGCTGGTAGGAATTTTGGCCCATTCTTCCTGAGCTGAGCCATGTTTGTAGGTCGCATTGCTCGCACCTGCCTTTTCAGCTTTGCCCATAAATTTTCAATAGGATTGAGATCAGGGCTTTGTGATGGCCACTCCAAAACATTGACTTGGTTGTCCTTAAGTCACTTTATAACCAGTTTAGCAGTATGCTTCAGGTCATTGTCCAATTTGGAAGACAATTTTGTCTACGCTTTAACTTCCTGACTGATGTCTTGAGATGTTGCTTCAGTTTTACCACATAATCTTCTTTCCTCATCCTGGCATCTATTTTGTGAAGTGCATCAGTTCCTTCTGCAGCAAAACAAACAACCCCACAACATAATGCCGCCACTCCTGTGTTTTACAGATGGGATGTTGTTCTTAAGCTTCCAAGCTTCTCCCTTTTTTCCAAACATAACAATGGTCATTCTGGCCAAACAGTTCAATTTTAGTTTCGTCAGACCACAGGACATGTCTCCAAAATGTAGGTCTTTGTTCCTGTGTGCATTTGATAACATTAATCCTGCTTTTAAATGTTTTGTTTGGAGCAATGGCTTCTTCCTGGCAGAGTGGCCTATCAACCCATGTTAATATAGTACTCGTTTTACTCTGGATAATGACACAATCAGCTTTGGCCAGCATCTTCACAAGGTCTTTTGCTTTTGTTCTTGTGTTCATATGCACATGTCAGACCAAAGCACATTCATCTCTGAGACACAGAACCCGTCTCCTTCCTGAGCGGTGTCACGGATGCTGGTAGTGGATCCGCTGGACCACCGCAAGCGATGGTGTAAGCCGTACCAGGGAGCGGAGTCTAAGTAGAAACCGGTTTTCACTAGAGCCCGCCGCAAAGCGGGATGGACTTGCTGTGGCGGGAAATTACCAGGTCGCTTCCACTGGCGTGACTTGCTTGCGGTGGCAGCCAAGGCAGTTCGTGGTACAAAATCGTGAGACGTGGGCGTAGTCAGGGACAGGCAGGAGGTCAGGACAGGCGGCAGAGGTTTGTGGTCGAGAAACGGGTGCGTAAAGGTTCGGCACACGGTAAACGGGACTCGATGCAAGGAACGCTTTCTCTAAAGGTTGTAGGGCACTAAAGATCCGGCGGGGGCGTACCGGAAGGAAGGAACTTATACAGGGTCAGCGACCAGCCTTACCCAATAATCGGCACGCTGGCCCTTTAAATCTAAGAGAGCCGGCGCACGCGCGCCTATGGCGCGGGGATGTGCGCACTGGCCGGTGGGGAAGTCGTGGGGATGCGGGAGCGTGGTCAGGTAAGGGACGCCGAGCGAAGGCAGGGACACGGGCCCCGGAGCTACAGTTCCCGGACGCCGGAGGGGCCGCAGCGGCACGATTGCACCCGCAGCCCGGGCGGGGGCTGCGGTACCACTCGTTACAGTACCCCCCCTCCAGGCCTCCACCTCTTTCTGGATCAGAGGAGCCTCAACACGAGTCCGCGGTCCAGGATGTTCTCCTCCGGCTCCCAAGATCTCTCCTCCGGCCCGAATTCCTCCCAATCAACAAGAAAATGCCGTCTTCCCCTAATCGACTTCATAGCCAGGATCTTCTTAACAGCAAATATGTTGGAGACTACGGCTTCAGGAGAGGGAGGGATGACTTTTCTGGAAAAACGGTTCAGCACGACAGTCTTTAGAAGAGATACATGAAAAGAATTTGGGATCCGCATGGTGGGAGGGAGTCGGAGTTTATAGGACCCAGGATTAATACGCCTCAGCACTTCAAAGGGCCCCAGGAAGCGTGGACCAAGCTTGTAGCTGGGTATTTTCAGCCGGACGTATTTGGCGGACAGCCAGACCTTGTCTCCTGGCGCAAAGGTCGGAGCAGGTCTCTTTTTCTTGTCTGCCTGAGTTTTCATACGGGCATCCGCACGCTGTAGGGACCAACGAGTCTGCTCCCAAATAGCAGATATGTCGTGAACCATGGCATCCACTGAGGGAACCTCGGAGGGGGAGGGCAGCGGGAGAGGAGGGCGGGGGTGCCGACCATATACTACAAAGAAGGGAGATGCACCCGAAGCTCCCGAGTCCAGTGAATTGTACGAAAATTCGGCCCAGGGTAGAAGGCTGGCCCAATCATCCTGGCGAGCCGAAACAAAGTGGCGTAAGTAGCTGCCCCGAATCTGATTGACCCTCTCTACCTGGCCGTTAGATTGCGGGTGGTACGCAGACGAGAAGTCTAACTTAACCTGCAATCGGTACCAGAGTGCACGCCAGAACTTTGACACAAACTGAACCCCACGATCAGAAACGATGTGCCGGGGCAGACCATGCAGGCGGAAAATATGTATCAAGAAAAGGCAGGCGAGACGAGGTGCGGATAGTAACCCGGGCAGAGGTACAAAGTGCGACATTTTAGAAAACCTATCAGTAATGACCCAAATCACGGTGTTACCCGAAGAGGATGGAAGGTCGGTGATGAAATCCATCGCCACATGAGACCATGGAATACTGGGAGTCGGCAAGGGTTGCAGCAGGCCGGAAGGACTGTGGCGGGTTACCTTATCCTGGGCAAAGTAGCACAGGCATCCACAAAGTCTCTAGTATCTTTGGACAGACCCGGCCACCAATAGAAACGAGAGATCAACTGAAATGATCTTCAAGCCCCAGGATGTCCAGCCATCAACGAGCAATGTCCCCAATTCAGGACCCTCCTGCTCAGCGACGGCCGAACGTAGGTCTTGCCGGGAGGTATCTGTTGAAGAAGGACAGGTGCCGCTTGAATCAGGCGTTCAGGAGGTATAATATGCTCCTCTCCAGTGATGTCCGATGTGCAAGAGAGAGGGCATCCACCCTGATGTTCTTCTCCTCTGGGCGAAAGTGGATCCGGAAGTTGAATCGCGAGAAAAAGAGGGACCAACGAGCCTGCCGAGGGTTAAGGCGCTGGGCCGACTGGAGGTACTGGAGGTTCTTGTGATCCGTGTATACCTCGAAAGGATGATGAGCTCCCTCCAGGAGATGACGCCACTCCTCCAGGGCCATCTTGATAGCGAGTAACTCCCGATCTCCAATAGCATAGTTCCTCTCAGCCGACAAGAAAGTCTTGGAGAAGAACCCGCAGGTGATGGTTTTCCCCTTGGGACCCTTCTGAGTAAGAACTGCTCCAGCACCCACCGAAGAGGCATCCACCTCCAATGAGAAAGGCTTCTCGGGGTCAGGGCGTGACAAAATGGGTGCGGAGGCAAAGGCCATCTTCAAATCTGAGAAGGCTTTTTCGGCCGCTGGTGGCCAACACCTAGGATTAGCCTTCTTCTTGGTGAGAGCCACGATTGGAGCCACCAGCTTAGAGAAGTGGGGAATAAACTGCTGATAATAATTGGTAAATCCCAAAAATCGTTGTATGGCACGAAGACCAACAGGTCGTGGCCATTGCAGGATAGCAGACAACTTAGCAGGGTCCATTTGCAGGCCTTGGTCGGAGACGATATAACTGAGGAAGGGCAGGCTGGACTGATGGAACAAGCACTTCTCTAATTTGGCATACAGGCGGTTGCTGCGAAGGCGTTGCAGGACCTGGCGCACTTGTGACTGATGGGTCCGGAGGTCAGGAGAAAAAACCAAGATGTCGTCCAGGTAAACGATGACGCACGTATACAGCAGGTCCCTGAAGACATCGTTTACGAACTCCTGAAAGACCGCGGGAGCATTACACAGACCGAAGGGCATCACCAGATATTCGAAGTGACCGTCTCGGGTATTAAAAGCAGTCTTCCACTCATCGCCCTCACGGATCCTGATGAGGTTGTATGCACCGCGTAGGTCCAACTTGGAAAAGATCTTGGCTCCTTGTAGTCGAGTTCCGTGATTAGCGGCAAGGGGTACCGGTTTTTCACGGTAATCTGGTTCAGACCCCGATAGTCGATGCAGGGGCGGAGAGAACCATCCTTCTTCTGAACGAAGAAAAAACCGGCCCCAGCGGGTGACGAGGACTTGCGTATAAAGCCCTTTT
Source organism: Phyllomedusa bahiana (assembly GCA_025379985.1). NCBI lineage: Eukaryota > Metazoa > Chordata > Amphibia > Anura > Hylidae > Phyllomedusa > Phyllomedusa bahiana. The sequence goes on from JAODAL010073857.1 coordinate 11,675, forward strand.
GCAGGTTTTCACGGATATAGGCTGACATGGCCTGGGTCTCGGGCCTAGATAACGGGTAGACCCTACCCCGAGGAGGACTGGTCTCAGGGAGGAGGTCAATAGGACATTCATAGGGGTGATGAGGTGGAAGAGATTCGGCCTGCTTCTCTGAAAAGACATCCGCGTAGTCCTGGTATTCGGCGGGAAGACCTGGCAGAGACCTGGTAGGCTGTTGAGGAGGGGTGAGTCGCCCTGGCCGAGGGACCGAAAGACAGCAACTCCGACAGTCAGGACCCCAGCGCAGAACCTCCCCGGTTTTCCAGTTGAGGGTAGGGGCGTGGAGCTAGACTCAGCAGGATCGCTGAGGACGACCGGGGAACGACGTAAAAGGTGATCTTCTCCTTGTGTAAGGCCCCCAAATGGAGGGACAGTGGCTTGGTCACATACCGGATGGCATCACTAAGAAGCTCCCCACTAACGGGGATATCACCAAGGACTTCTCCAGGCAGGTCACCGGAAGACGATACTGGGACACCATAGCGGAGTGGATAAAGTTCCCGGCGGAGGAGGAGTCCAGAAAAGCAGGCACTCGAAATACGAGTCCGGAACCAGACGAGACCTCTACTTCCATAGAAAGAAGTGGAGAGGAAGAGTTCACACCTAGGGACGCCTCTCCGACATGACCTAGGTGCGGGCGTTTCCCTGCCGCTGTGGGCGATGCGGGCAGCCATTGCGAAAGTGATCCGGGCTGGCACAATAGAGGCACAATTTCTCTGCCCGATGGCGGGACAGTCCCTGTTCGAACAGATGTGCCCGGTCCACCTGCATGGGCTCTTCACTGGTCGGTAGAGGAGATGGAAGCGGAGGTCTTTGGAATACCGGGGCCAGGCGGGGCAGTCGGCGTGGCCGGGCGAGATCACGTTCCTGGCGAAGCTCCTCTTGCCGCTCGGCAAAGCGAACATCAATACGAGTAGGCAGGTGGATCAATTCCCTTAAGGAAGATGGGATGTCTCTAGCCGCCAGGGCATCCTTAACCCTGCCGGACAGGCCCTTTTTAAAAGTGGCACACAGGGCGGCGTCGTTCCAGGTCAGCTCCGACGCCAGGGTCCGAAACTGAACCGCATAGTTGCCAACCGAGGAGTCACCCTGGCGAAGATTCAGTAGAGCGGTCTCTGCAGAGGATGCCCGTGCTGGCTCTTCAAAGACACTGCGGAACTCGGAGAGGAAAACCTGCAGGTCCGTAGTCACCGGATCATTCCTGTCCCAAAGAGGGGTAGCCCAAGCCAGAGCCTTCCCGGACAGTAGACTAACCACGAAGGCCACCTTCGAACGTTCAGAGGAGAATCTTGACGCAGCCATTTATTCAATGTGCATAGAGCACTGGGTAATAATCCCCTGCAAAGGTTTAGGGTCCCCTTCAAACATTGTGGGTAGAAGTAACCGAAGCTTGGAACCCTCGGATACTGGTGGAGGCATTACCATGGGAGGAGAGGTCGGCGGATGATGGTTAGCCAGGAGCTGCTGCAGGATGGCGGATAACTGATTCAACTGCTGAGCTTGTTGCGCGAGTTGTTGCGACTGCTGAGCCACGATCGCGGTGAGGTCCGAATCACCAGGTAACGGCAACTTGGCGGGATCCATGGCCGGATCTTACTGTCACGGATGCTGGTAGTGGATCCGCTGGACCACCGCAAGCGATGGTGTAAGCCGTACCAGGGAGCAGAGTCTAATTAGAACCCGGTTTTCACCAGAGCTCGCCGCAAAGCGGGATGGACTTGCTGCGGGAAACTACCAGGTCGTTTCCACTGGCGTGACTTGCTTGCGGCGGTGGCCAAGGCAGTGCATGGTACAAAATCGTGAGACATAGGTGTAGTCGGGGACAGGCAGGAGGTCAGGACAGGCGGCAGAGGTTTGTGGTCGAGAAACGGGAGCGTAACAGTTCGGTACACGGTAAACAGGACTCGATGCAAGGAACGCTTTCTCTAAAGGCTGTAGGGCGCTAAAGATCCAGCGGGGGCGTACCGGAAGGAACTTATATAGGGTCAGCGACCAGCCTTACCTAACGAGCGGTGACGCGCACACCAGCCAGCAGGGAAGTCGCCGGGACGCGGGTGCGTGGTCAGGTATGTGCGTGGTCACACCGGCGCAGACAGGGACACGGGCCACGCGTTACAGTTCCTGGACACCGGAGGGGCCGCAGCGGCACGAGTGCGCCCGCAGCCCGGGTGGGGGCTGCGGACACACTCGTGACAAGCGGTATTATGGCTGGACATTCCCATCTTGTTTGTACTTGCATATAATTGTTGGTACAGATGAACGAGGCACCTTCAGGTTTTTTGGGAAATTGCATTCTTGGATAATGCAGACTTTTTCAGGTCCACATTTCTCTTCCTGATATCTTGACTGATTTCTTTAGACTTTCCCATGATTTTACACACAGAAGCAGTATGTTTCTGGTGTGCATAAAAAATACATCCACAGGTGTTTCTCTAATTAACTTAGTTGTTGCCAATAAACCGATCAAAAGCTTCCAGAGACATGACATCATCATATGGGCTGTCCCAAATTGTTTAAAGGCATAGTAATCCTATTGTATGTAAACTTTTGACTTTCCCGAAAGTAACAAAAATACCTTAAAAAATTATCTTTCTCATTATTCTGGCATTTCGAAATATAAATAATTGTGGTAATCCTAATTGACCTAAAACAGATAAGGTTTATTCTGATTTCATGACAGATAGTGAGAAAAACATTCATATGTGTCTTTTTATATAGTGTATGTAAACTTCTGGTTTGAACTGTATATACTGTTGTTTGTAATGGACTCACCATCTCCTTTAAACATATCCTTAATCCAAGATAATCTTGATCCATCTCATATATAATGTGGCATCCGTATATCCTTATTCTAGGGGATCCATAATATCCCTTTTTTTG
>JAODAL010073858.1:0-14590 GCA_025379985.1 Phyllomedusa bahiana
TTCCCTTGAAATTTGTAACAGAAAAATGCTCCAAATATAAACAAGTAAAATTTTAAACTGATGAATGAAATAAGGAAGGGAAAAACATTTTGAAGAAAATTTTTGGTTTCCCTAGGGTGGAGAGGGAACCCACAGTCCTGATCTTGAAAACTGGGGGAACAAACAGATTTTTCCCTACAGAACAACCACATGATACTCTAAAAATTAGATCTTGCTGAAGCTGCTTAAAAAATTCTGTTATTTTTTACACATTCCCCTTGCACACACTGCAGCGGGGCGTAAGAAAAGTCTGAAAAGAGGGACATGTTTGGAACTCTGATTGGAAAAGGGGGAGGCAATTGGCTTTGCGGCCCAAAACCCCCTAAAATTGATTCATCTTAAAAGGGGACGTGCGGGGAAAGGGGCAATTGAAAGATCAACCCCACTCGGGGGGGAAAGAAACTTATTTGATGATTGAACGTTTAGTTGAGCTGAAAAACCCTTTTTTTCCTTGTGGACATGGTAAACCCCTCAGGTGAAAATTAAGTAAGGGTTAAATTGGACACAGGGGGCTAAAATTTTAAAAAACTGCTTCAACACCCATTCACAGGACAAAAAAAAATTACAAGTTTGGGGAAATTAACTCCGGGAACTTTCATAAAGGAGTGGAAGAACTTCTTTTTAGCCTACCCCCCAAAGAGGGGGCCCTTAATTGCAAAGGGCATTCCCTTGGCTTCAATGAAAAGGGAGAAAACACTTTTTAGATAAAAAATTTTTTTTTTGGCAGCTTTTTAGTGGGGCCCCAAGTCCATCTTTTAATTGCTGGATGATCAACAGATTACAAAAGGGAAAAAAAGAAGTCTACTGAGGTAGAAATTGGAAAGGAGTGGCTACTGGGGTTTGCCAAGAAAAGAGGAATTGGGTCTTGCCAGTGCTGCTGCCCCATATTTTCCCCAAACCCCTCCATCAGATGAAAAAGTTTAATTTTGAAAATTTTTTTGGATGACTTCGAGCAGGCAAACCTTTCCGCAGGGAAAAAGATTCCACCCCACAGCAAACAGACTGACTGTATTTGGGGCCAAAATTTTTCATTTTGTTTCCTCAAAGAAGTAAAAAGGGGTTCAACCGATCAAAAAAACTGACTGTGCATAGGCAATTCCTTTATACCCCGAGTTTGGGTTAGAGAAATTGCCCAGGGGGGCCCACCGCTTTGCCCCCAAACCCAATTAGTGAGAGAGGGGTGTTCCTAGCCTTTTAAAAAAATTTGATCAGATTTGAGGGGCCTCCCAAGAAAAAGGAAACTGATGGAGGCAAACTTTTTTCAGAAAAAATTCAAGACTCCACAAATGTTATTCAGGGCGTTGTTGTTGAAAACTGTTTTTTTTTCCCACTTACTGCACCTTTTTTTCATATTTTCAATTTAATAAAAATTTTTTGTGTTCTAAAGTTGTAAACCAAAAAAATATATTTTATAAATTTTACCTAAAAGCTTTATTTTTGATCAAAAAGGATGATAAAAAGCTTAAAATTTAAATTTTCTTTTAGTATAGGGAGTCGGTTTGGGGTCGGGGTTAGGGGAAATTGAGGAGTCGGAGTCGGGACTTTGGCTTTCCGACTCCAAAAAAGCCCCGAAGGGTTTATCTAGACAAAAATTTAAAAAATTTCCAACCCGCAAATTCCCTTTTTTACCTGACTGATGATGAGCTTAAAGGTAGATATAAAATATAAAGGGAAAAAAAAGGTAAGGGGATATAGATAATTTGAAATAATTTATATAAGATATATAAGATAGATAGGAATGAGATAGATAATTTGGAATGAGATAGATAGATAGATATGAGATGGATTTATAGATATGAGATGGATATGGGGAAAAGATAAAAGATAGATAGATAGAGAAAAGATAATAGATTTAGATGGATAGATATGAGATAGATAGATAGATAATTTTGAGATAGATAGAAATGAGAAAAGATAGATAGATAAATTAGATAGTAGGGGATGGAAGATAGATATGAATTTTATATGAAATAGATAGATAGATATGAATAGATATGAGTTAAAATTGATAATAAAAAGGGGATGGATAGAAAAAATATGAATGGAAAGATATGAGAAAAGATAAAAATGAGATAGATAATAGATAAAAGATAGATAGATAGAAAATCAGATAATAAAAAAAATAAGAGGATTGATTTTTGAAAAGGGTTATAGAATTTTTTGATAAGGGGGGTATAGGAAAAAGGTAGTTTTAATTTTTTTATGGAAAATTTTTTTTAAAAAAAAATGAAAAATTAGTGTTTTTATAAAAATTTAAGGAGGTAAAAGTTTTTTTGTTTTTTTTTAATTTTTAGAAATGAGGAAGGATTTTGAAGGGGAGGAATGAGAAAATTAGTTTGGAGATGGTATTTTTTGAAATTAAAAGAAAAATTTTGATATAAAAAAAGGGAATATTTAGTGGATAATAATAGATGATAGGAAAGATATAAAGAAGATTGATAAATAATAGATATGAGATAAAAATGAATAGAAGATAGATGATAAATAAAAATATGAGATAGAAATGGAAAGATAGATAAAAGTTTTAAGAAGAATAATAGAAATGATAATAATAAATAATAATATAGATAAAAATGATAATGTTACCATAGATTATAAAAAAGGTGATGTGAGAGAGGTTGATAGAGAAAAAATTGAAATAGATTGATATGAGATACAAATATAAGATAGAAAGGTATGATAATGACAGATAAATAAAAATACATGTAGATAGATAAAGAGTACATGGGTAGATAATATGAATATAGATAGATGAATTTAAATAGATTGAGATAGATATGAGCTTAATACATACAAGGGTATTTAATATGAGTGTTCTGTGCCCCTGACGGGCTGTTTTCTGGCGGGTGGCCAGGAGGGTTCTTCCCCTGCGCTGGTACCTGCCCAGGCGCATTGGAAACACTGACCATTGGTGCCCCCTGAAGGACTCCATGTGTTACCATACAGAGGAAAGAGTCCCGGGGCCTCCCGCGCCCATCTCCCAGGAGCGGGTAAGGGGAACACTGTTTACATTACATTTTAGTCAGGGGGGGTTTTGGAGGGGGTTGTGGACTCATTTTTTAAAACTTTTCTTTCCCCGTTGCTTTTTCCTCCTGCAGAATTTTCTGTCCAACTTTTTTTTAAATCACAGAAACTTCCAGGTTACGCCCCCCCACTGAAGGGCCCCAACGTAACCCCAATTTTATAAATGACAAAAACGATGCACAAGTCTATGGTATATTGCTCCAGTGATCATTTCTGAAAGTACCAAAGAGATTGGGGAAAAAAAAATTTTTATCACATGGTAACTAGAAAAAACCCCAACAGGGCCGGGGGCCACCTCCAAACATGCCCCCAAATTCTCCCTTCGAGAGGGAAGGGGGGGGGGGGGGAAAACCACTTCTCGCACCTGGGGCCCCTACTCTTAACACTCCCCCTTCAATGCATGATTTGGAACTAGAGTTAATCCCCTTACAAAAATTGGGGTAAAACCCACCCCCTTTGTTTTCCCCAAACTGAATAATTTAGCTGACATCCGGGGCCGCCGGGACACCTCTCTATACTTAAAACCGCGCTCAACTCTTTTTTTTGGAAGACCATTGGTTTGGCTGAGGAGTTGGTTTTGGGGAAAAAAATCTGTTAAATTGGGGCCCAAGCTTCTCACTCAACAATCTAATTTATCCCAAACCCCCCCTTCCGACGGTGTTAGTTAGGGAATCAAGTGGCCCAATGACCGCTTTTGCTGTCTCCCAAAAAGACTGGCTCCGCCCATCCTCCGGGTGTCTTGTAAAAGTTCCCACCACCCCCGGAGGATATTTGCAAAGTCCCCGTCCCCAAACAGGTAAAATGGAAATCCAGAGGTAGTCGTACCCTTTGGGGGCAGCCTGACGTTGAGGACAAGAGGGGCATGATCAAATAAAAAAATCCTTAAAATCACAGAATCCACCCTTTGCTGGCTTTGGGGGGAGAGTAGAATATAAACAAAACGGGGCATAATTGTGAGATGGGAAAAAAAGAATAGCCCTTCCCTAGGGAAGAGACCTCCACGTTCAACCCAAATGAAAATCGAGATAAAATTTGCCAAGTCGGGGTCTGGGATGCGAATACGGGGAGAGCTATCATGGACAGATTTTCACTTCCTGGAAAATTTAAACCCCCAGGTAAAATCCCTCACAAAAAAAGGGGCAATAGATAACGGTCTGCAGGGTTTTTTTAGAAGACCCTTGGGTTTGGGGAGAGGGCCGTAGATTTTTAGAGGGGAAAAAACTTCCCCTGAGACTTTTAATGAACATGAATCCAGCGGGCCCCCACTATCATGGGTGGACTAAAAAAAGAATAAAGAGAATTTTTTTGGAGAGGATAATACACCATTTTTTCCCATTAATGGAGGAGACCCAAACCGGGAGCCCACCCAAAGGCGCTTAAGCCTGCGAAATCTCCCCCTCCAAGTGAGTTTCCCGAAGGAGGCGATGTCTGCTTTAAATTTTTTGAGGGGAGTAAATCATAAATTCTCTTAGAAGGAGACCGCATCCCCTTAACGTTTTCCCCGATGTTACTTGCATAAAATAAGTGACAAAGAATTATAGCAAGCAAGTATGAAGGGAAATGGGCTCACCCCCCGGAAGAAACTGCCGACACATCCCCCACATTGCATCGAGCCTACTAAACAGTACAGACAAAAAACAAAATACCAAAAAACAAAAAAAAAAAAACAAAGCACCATTGGGGGGAAACCAAAAAACCAAAAAATACCGCCAATGCCAATGTCATTGGACTTCCTTACTTCCAACAGAAAAGAGGAAGTACAATAAAGGGGAAATAGTGCAAAAGCCCCCCACCGGACCCATAAGCGTAAAGGGATTTTGTGTAAGGGGAATCTTTCAATAATCATTAAAAACATAAAAAAAGTTAGACCCTAAAAACAAATTCAACCCTGATTGAACTTGACAAAAGGACAAATTAACAAAGGGGGGGCTGCCCCAATGAATAAGGATACAGGGCAGAGAATGTTTTTAGGTTCCTGAGGGTCCTGCACGCCAAGCAGAACAGGAGCATTGTTCCTTAGGGGAAAACATCCCCGCGGAGGCGATTTTGGGGGGTGAAATCTTGACCCTCTCTGGAGCTTTTTCCCTTTTTTAGGGGTAAATCGGAGAAGAGCCTCCACTATCTCGCTTAGAGGTCCTTGAAGCTTCTTCTGGGATTGAAGGCTGACAGGGGTCCATCGGGTGAAGATTCGCAGAGTAGCCGGTAGGTGAGGGCAAAATTTAAATTTTGGGTAGAGGCCGGCCAAGATAAAAGCTCGACGTCGCTTGGGGCCCCCCCACAGAGAAATCTCAAAAATAAGAATCTATGCCCTTATTTTTCCCGTGGCTGCTTGAGATTTTTTTAAAGGGTTTGGGAAAGCTGACTTTTTCATTAAAGCCAAGTATTTTATAATCACTGGACTGGGCTTTCCTCTCAGAGATCGTGCAGTTGGGGTCCCGCTTGGGTAAGAGTCAAAGGGGCGCTCTGGGGCCCATTCATGGCTCTCTCCACTCTGCATGTTGGGCAGCCCTAAGAGTTCTGGCAGTAGGCCTCACAAAAGGGAAAGAAAATCTTTGCTGCCCACGACTCTGGGGTCCCCAAAATCCGGTTGTTTTGGGGGAGATCGGTTCTCCAATTGTCCCCCCTTTATCGGGGGTCGCTGGTTGTCAGAGCGCAGTTGGGCCCGGGGACGGTTTTTTGAGTCCAGCTTTTCTCCAGCTCTTGGAGGCCTGTTTGTGGTCATCGTGCCTGAGCCTGCTTGTTTTAAAACGTTCTGGGTTTTGACAAACATGGCCCGGGGCGTAGCGGAGACGTGCTGCCCAAAGTCTCCTGGATATCTGGAGCCCTCTTTTTTGGGCCCCCACAATGGCCAAATTTTTATAGCCACCATGGAGTCCCTCAGGCGCCCCCATAGCACCATCATGGTATCAGAGGCAGGTGCAGTAGTGGCGGGGGGGTTAAAGAGAGTGGCGGGGGGCCAAGATTTTTGTACAGTCCAACATTTCTTTTCTTGCTGTTACTGGCAGTATTGGGATAATGACAGATTTAGCGCCCTTTTTCATCTTATTCACCTTGCTTTTGCCCATTGTTTGGATGAAGTGGTCCTTTCCCAGGAATGAAAAAATAGAAAAAGATTCAAAAATATTGAAAAAAAAAAGTTTTATGGGAAAGGGACTTGGCTGGGGCCCCACTAGATTCGCCACAGCCTAAACTCAATGGGGCTGGATACTGTCTGGAGAAAGAGAAACAGGGGGCCCCAAGATGTGTCAGCCTCGGGGAGGAGAGGGAGATGCCTTTTGGGGATAGAACCGCAGAGTCCCGGGAGAGCATCCCCCGGTGGGGCAGCAGTCACTAAATGTATATAGAAGCTCCTCTCCCTGTTATTGGGGATTTAGTGTAGAAGGGGGGGGTAAAGGGGGTAAACAGGCAGTGGGGCATGGCCCCTCCACAGGTGGTCAGAGGGTATAGTGTGGTCTCTGGTGTGAGCAGCAGGGGGGTCCACAAAAGTCAGCAACAGTCCTCCTGAGTAAACAATAGAGCTGCGGCCAGCAGGGGAGCCGAGATGGAGCTGCTGCCTGCAGTCACTTCCCTGCTCTCTCAGAGAGGAGGGGGGAGGGGGTGTCGGCACCTCAACAGAGCTCCTAGGTGCTGACAGGAGTCTTTCCTCACTGACTGATGGACGCTGCAGAGAGGAGAGCCGTCTCCAGGAGCAGAGATCCACTGATAGAGGAGAGCACTGAGCACTGTGTCTCCCTCTGAGTGGGCAGCTCTCCCTCACAAGCCCTGCACTGTCAGTACTCTGCACTGGTGCAGGCTCTCAGCTCAGGGTCGTTTCTCCGTGGATACATACAGGTAAGAAGCCCGAGATAAGCTGGGATGATTGTCCGGTGCCTCCCCTGCAGCATGGACGTGCGCTGTGCCGGTGATGTAGCTGTTATGTAGCTGGTTGGGTCCCGGTGTAGCAGAGCTCCTGCACCCTGCGTCTCTACATAGTGGGGCAGGAACAGGAAGTCGGTTCACAGTTCTTTGATTATGTATTATTTTCTAATCTGAGGGTTAAAGCTCTGTCTCACTGTATATTTCGCTTCGGCGATAGTTTCTGGATACCCTCTATGTTTATTCAGATGTCTGTCACTCACTTCGACTTATTGTAGATCCAGTTGTTGGTGCATCATATTTGATGTCTGTCTTTATGCAAAACTTGTAATGAAATTCCAATTGAAAAAAAAAAGACTCCTGTCCACAGACTCAATCAGTCAGAATCTAACCTCTACAACATGGGCAAGACCAAAGAGCCTTCTAAGGGTGTTAGGGACAAGATCATAGACCTGCACAAAGCTGGAATGGGCTACAAAACCATAAGTAAGACGCTGGGTGAGAAGGAGACAACTGCTGGTACACTAGTAAGAAAACGGAAGAAATACAAAATGACTGTCAATCGACATAGATCTGGGGCACCATTCAAAATCTCTCCTCATGGGCTATTGGTGATCATGAGGAAGGTGAGAGATCAGCCTAAAACTAATGGGGGGAACTTGTTAATGACCTCAAGGCAGCTGGGATCACAGTCGCCAAGACAACCATTGGTAAGACATTACGCCATAATGGTTAAAAACCCTGCAGTGCCCGCAAGGTCCCCCTGCTCAAGAAAGCACATGTGCAGGCTTGTCTGAAGTTTGCTAATGAACACCTGGATCATTCTGTGAGTGATTGGGAGAAGGTGCTGTGATCAGATGAGACAAAAATGTAGCTTTTTGGAATTAACTGAGCTCGCCGTTTTTGGAGGAAGAAAAATGCTGCCTATGACCCAAAGAACACCGTCCCCCCTGTCAAGTATGGAGGTGGAAACATTATGTTTTGGAGGTGTTTCTCTGCTAAGGGCACAGGACTACTTCACTGCATCAATGAGAGAATGGATGGAGCCATGTACCATGTGACAACCTCCTTCCCTCTGCCAGGACTTTAAAAATGGGTTCTGGCTGGGTCGTCCAGCAAGACAATGACCCAAAGCATACAGCCAAGGCAACAAAGCAGTGGCTCAAAAAGAAGCACATTAAGATCACGGAGTGGCCTACCCAGTCTCCAGACCTTAATCCCATAGAAAACTTATGGAGGGAGTTGAAGCCCCGAGTTGCCAAGCGACAGGCTCAAAATCGTAATGATTTAGAGATGATCTGCAAAGAGGCGTGGATCAAAATTCCTCCTGACATGTGCACAAACCTCGTCATCAACTACAAAACACGTCTGACTGCTGTGCTTGCCAACAAGGGTTTTGCCACCAAGTATTAAGTCTTGTTTGAGGGAGGGATCAAATACTTATTTCTCACTGCAAAACGCAAATACATTTATTTATACAATGTGATTTTCTGGATTTTATCTTTGATTTTCTGTCTCTCAATGTTAAAATTAACCTACTTTTAAAATTATAGACTGTTCATATCTTTGTCAGTGAGCAAACTTACACAATCAGAAAGGGATCAAATACTTATTTCCTTCACTGTACTTAAGCAGGGGGGCAGTGAAGAGGCACTGAAAAGCTATAAGGAAAAAATAAAAAATGTAAAATAATGGTAAAGGCAGGAAAGCTGGAGAGAGAAAGACGTTTTGCCATAGAAAGTAAAACTAGCCCATAAATATTTTTTAACTATATAAATAGTAAAAAGATTAAAACAGGAAATGTTGGCCCTTTGAGAAATAGTTCGGGAGAGACTGTAGAGGGCGATGAAAAGAAAGCAAACCTATTAAAAAAAATTTCTCCACTGTATTTACAGAGGAGGATGACCTTTCTGTTGATGAGCAGAGGGATGAGGTAAACTCCATCTTAAATGTTTCTTGTCTAAGCCAGGAAGAAGTGCAGCTCTGTCTTAAGAAGATTAAAATAGACAAATCCCGAGGTCCTAATGGTATACACCCAGTGTCCTAAGTAAATTATGTAATGTCATAGATAGCCCCTATTCTTAATATTTATGGACTGTCTAATAATGGTGTATGTCCCAATGGACTGGCGCATAGCAAATGTGGTGCCAATAATCAAAAATGGATCAAAAAGTGATCCTGGAAATTATAAGCCGGTAAGTTTAACCTGTGTTGTGGGTAAAATGTTTGAAGGTTTTCTAAGAGATGCTATCCTTGAGTATCTCACTGAAAATAAATGTATGACGCCATTCCAGCATGGGTTTATGAAGGATCGGTCCTGTCAGACTAATCTCATCAGCTTCTATGAGGAAGTCAGTGCTAGACTGGATCGGGGTGAGGCATTGGATGTCATGTATTTAGATTTCTCTAGAGCATTTGATACTGTGCCACATAAAAGGTTGTTAAGTAATAAGAGAATGCTTGGACTGGGGGAAAATGTGTGCAAGTGGGTAAGCAACTGGCTCAGTGAATGTAACAATATTCTAAAAAAATAAACACTGTTTCACTTTTCAGGTGATGGAGCTGCAGGATACGGTGACCTTTTCATTACTATCATGTTGGGGCACATAAAACTATTTTTTATCAAAATTTCATTCCTTTTTTGTAAGGCTGGATGAAAAAAGGTAATTCTGCCTTTTTTAATTTTTGGGTGGTTTTCACTGTACGGATTAAACAACAGAATAATATAGTATTTTGTACTGTCTTGGACACTATTGGCCAATATTTTTTACATCTCTTTTTAACCCCTTACCACCGCAGCCAGTTTTCTATGACAGAATCTCATTTCTCAAATCTGTCACTTTGTGTGGTAATACATTTTTTATACTTTTACCTATCCATGTGATTCAGAGATTGTTTTCCCATGACACATTGGGCCAAATGTATGAAATGGGCTGCATGTTTTCTGACAAAAAGAATGTCCTTGGCCATGTCCCATGTATGTATAAAAGATTTGTGCCCAAAATGGGCACAACGTCCGACAACCTCAACACTTTTGTCTGCGCCAATTCTTAGGGGGTGTTGCACTCATATTTATGAATGTTGCTTGACAGAATGTGTGGCAAAAATAGTGCACTAATCCATGCCATTTTCAAAGTGGCAAAGTGACAAAATATGTCTGAGGACACTTTTTGCAGCACTGCAGTTTGTCTCGAAGTGGGACACTTTCATCCATATTGACGAATGCTACACTAACCTATTGAGAAGAACGACTGTCTTCTCTGAGACAGTTGTAATACATCTGGCCTTCTGTGCTTTAAGTTAGTAATACACTTTAGTCCATACAATTATTATTTGTTAAAAATATCAAAAAGTTATTGTCAATTCATTTTCGAATTTGCCATTTCAAACTTCCAAAATTTCTGTTACATTTTTGTTAAAAGTTTGTTAACCCTCTAGGTGGAATTAAAGCAAAGTGGAGGTGATAGTTAAAAAATTCACTTTTTTACAGATTTAAAATTTTTATCCATATTTCACTGGAACACAGTGGATGTTACCAAGGAAACGCAACTCAATACTGATTCCCTTAATTCTGCATTTTTTTAGAGATCACACATGTGGCCCTTGTGCGCTATTTGACTCAACCACAAGCCCCAGAATAGGAGGAGCACCTACTGGAATTGGGAGTCTCATTTTCATTAGGTTATTTTTAGGCACTGCTATAGGTTTGCAGACACCCAAGGTGCTAAAACTTAATTATATCCCTAAAAGGACTTCTTAATGAATATATTCAGGGGTGTAGTGAGTATATCCACCCCTCAGGTGTTTTTTAGCATTAGGCTATGTTCATACAGCTTATTTGCGGGGCGTAATTACGCCCCACAATTACGCCGTGTGGATGGGGGCGGGGCGGGGGCCTGCACCTCGCCGGCCCATAGACTATCATTACTAGCAGAGCGTATACGCCACTAGTAGTTCCCAAGTCACTTATCTCCCCCGCGGCGGATTCGCTGAGCAGGGAGAGGAGATGTGATCCATAGTTCTCTATGAGAACTGTGGATTACCGTAGTGACTGGCACTACGGCGCGTAATTACGTCCCATTTTAAGCCGTGTGAACATAGCCTTAGGCTGAAAAAAATGCAAGTTTAATTTTTTTCCAATAACCTGCAATTTACCATCCTGGAAAAAAACACCCCAAAATTTTATACGCTATTTTATTCCAACTATGGCAATAACCTCATGTGGGTGTATACTGCTGTTTGGGGCATGACAGAGTGTACAGGGGAGGGAGCACCAGTTGGCTTTTACATTACAAATTTTGGTGGGTGCTATGTTGCATTTGAAAAGCCCCCAAATTACTAGAATAGGTGAAACCTTCCAGAAGTCACCTCATTTTGAAATCAACACCCCCTATGAGGTATTGTGCTTTTTTGAGCCACAGAGTCCAATTTTTTTTTTAGCATTGGGATAAAATGGGGAAAAAAGAAAACGTAGTTCCCCCTTTGTTTTTTGCTTCTTTTTACAGTTTCGCTGTGGGGTATTAATGACGGATAATTTTTACTTTTGGGGTTTTCGGTACAAAAACAACATATAAATTTTTGTTTTGTTTATGCTAGTCAAAAAAATGCTATTTGAGCCAAATTATAGTGAATCATTTCTATCAATTAAATTTTATCATCACTCTGATAATGCAAATTTTGCATCTCAGATTTCAGTATTTTTGACACAAAGGGCGACGTGTAAGAAGGGCTTTTCCCCCTGTTTTTTTGGCGTAACCTGCCCCTCCCCACCCTGAATCCGCGTCGGACGCGGGGGATGCTATTGGCGCAGCGTTCGCCACTTTCACTCGCCCCGCATAAAGGGGCGGGCAATGGGGCGGGTGTGGGGCCTTGGGCTTTCCCCGGGGCAGGACACGGGCGCTCAAAAAACCCCGAGGCATTACGACACGATCGGCAAAGTGGGGGCGCATTGCACCTGGGCAGCTCGACATCAGCCTTTTTGTTTTTGGTCTAAAGCTCCGGAAGAGGTGAATGAAGCGAGAACGAACAGGGAAGGAAACAATAGAAATCCAAGAGAAATCCCCGGCTCTCACTCCGGGGGCATGGATATTTTCCCAAAAAAATTCCCTTTTATAAAGGCGAAAAAACATTTCAGAAAAAAGAGTCAAACCTTAAAAAAATAAAAAATACATAAATAAAAATCACTTTCCAAAAATCTAAAAACGGCGCAACTCGGGAAAAATTTGGTCTTGAAATTTCCCGGAAATACAGAATTCAAATTTGAAAAGGCTTCTCTTGTCCCGGGATAAACCGGCCAATCAGAATAGGAAGACAGGAACCCTTAAAAACCCAGGGAGAAGTATTGACCAATCAAATTCAAGGCGGACAGTTTTAAAAAAAGTAAAAATGCTGAAAAGAGCTGATGGGGTTTAGCAGCTGGGTTTGGGTATTCCCGGCCCAAACAGAAAAAAGGAGTGACAGAGACCCCTTTAAAACCTATTGAATAATGGACCAATCAAAATCAAAGGCGGGACAGTTCAAAAACAGTAAAAAAGCAAAAAGAGCTGATTGGCTGAGCTAATGGGGTTGGTATCCTGGCCAATCAAACCGACTATTCTCCCATTGTAGTCTATTGGGGGAAAATCGGCGCAATCAATCTCCGCCGTGCGGCAGGAGTATAATTTAAAAAAAACATTTTTATTTAAATGAAAACATTATCAGATAAAGCGTGAAAAACCCTTTTCTAAAAATAAATCAGTTAAATCCCTCAACGCTTTTTTTCGCCCAGACCAGCGCACAAAGAAATTTCAATAAAAGGCCGGGAAAAACATAATTCAAATTTTTAACCCTTTTCATTGGGCGGGTAAACCACCAATCAGAATAGGAGTGACGGGGACCCATTATATCCCATGGAGGCGGGGGCAGTTCAAAAAGCAGTCAAAATTTCAAAAAAGAGGGTGATTGGTTTTACTAGCGGGGGCTTGGCAAACCCGGGGCCAAACAGGGCGCGGGGTTTCTTTTCCTAGGGAGTTTTTGGGAAAAGAAAAGCAACGACCTTTTGGGGATTGGCTAATTTAAAAGAGGCGCGGTTTTTTTTGGCCAATTTGGGGGGGAGGCCCAGCGACGCTCCATGGGGGTTTTTTCTAATGCAATCCCGAAATAAAACTTTACATGGCCCCGGGAAAAAAAGGAAAAAATAAAACTACAAAGTTGTACCGATTGGGGGAAAAAAATGATCAATAAAATTGGGGGGGAAAAGAAAAAAAAAATTTTAATTCAATTTTTAAACATGTTTATTTTTTATTTTTTTACACCCCTACTATTGATCTTTTTGGGTAACGGGAAAAAAAAAAATAAATGATTTTTTTTAATTTTAAAATTTTTTTTCTTTTTACTCCAAATTTTTTTTTGGGTTTTATTTTTTATACAGACGGGGACAACTTCGGGGGTCTTAACATTTTATTTCGGGCCAAAGGGACAGTTTTTTTTTAAAAGATTTTCATTAGAAAAACCCCTTTTAAGGCTTCGCTCGCTTCCCCCCATTGGCCAAATAAACCCCGGGCCCCTTTTTTAAATTTTGCCAATTTAAAAAACGAGGGTCGGGTCGCATTTTTTTTTTCCCCATTGAAAAACTATGGCAAAGTAGCTCGCCGTTTTATTTGGGGTGGGGTAGGGGCCCGCCCCCCCTTTTGCTAACCCCAAACAGGTTTTTTTTTTTTTGCCCTTTTTATTTATTTTGAACTGTCCTGCCTTTTTAAAAAAGAAATTTGGGCAATATTTCTCCAAAAGGGAAAAATGGGGTCCCTGCGGGTCCCCATTTTGATTTGGTTTAGTAGCCAACCCCCCTAGCTTAACCAAAACAGCTCTTTTTGCCTTTTTACTGTATTTTTTTAACTTTTTTCCCTCCTTTTTAATTTGGGTTTGGGGTTAAAATTTTTCTCCATAGTTTTTAATGGTTCCCCTGTCGTCCTATTTTTGATTGGGTGGTTTATTTTCCCCCCCAATAACTTTTTTGAAGCCACTTTTTTTGATACCATCAGCTTTTTTTGAGGTCATCGGCTGTAATGCACAGTGATCATGCGGGCTCTGCTTTCGAGCCTGCACAATCGCCTTGCTGTAAATGGCAAATTGCGGGAACCCCTTCTTGACCATGACATAAACTTACGTCACTGCAGGGATTTGTGTTTACATCACATTCATCCCCTTCCATCCCGCCCACCACCACCATCCACGAGCCAAATTTTTTTTTATTTTTCTGTCTGAGGCTTTGATCTTTGTGTAAGAAAATGTACTTTTTACTAATACCATTTTAAATGGGGGCTTATAAATTTTAGCTGGGGGGTGGGAAAAAAAATCAATTGCACCATCTTTGTTTTTATGGAGTTTACTGTGTATAGATGACATATTATCTGTATACTGTTGGTTGGTACTATTCCGGTGATCAGATTTTTTAGAGTTTTAAAATGTTTTTTATTTTATTTACCAGAAAATAAAAACTTTTTATTTTTTAAAATTTCTTTTGGGAGGGACCAGTTTCCCAGCTACAAATATTTATAAGGCCTTTGAAAGTTCTTGGGTGGGGACAATGCCATTAAACTCCTATTAAACATTCCAGCTAATTTCCTTTCACCTTATGCCAAGTAAACCTTCCTTCGGTCCCTTTTCCCCACCAATCCAAATTACTTTATGACCC